>JAFREE010000014.1:0-248170 GCA_019400425.1 Hymenochaete sp. R1
TTCCAAGTTACGAAATTCTGCATCCAGGTTACGGATGCAGATTTCAAAAAACCTCGGCTAACCCGAGTTCGTGTTTCAACATCCGGAATTCCAGCATCTAAGTACGGATCCGAATAAAGGGGCCAAAAACATTCAATAGATTCACGACTGCTTCCAACTTCCTATTTGCGAGTTCGGACTGCCAGTGGCACTTCATTTCGTTTCTTCCGTTCAAATTTCCTCCCCGCCCTCGAACAGTTCTCGACGAATGCGTCCGAGCCTTCCTTCATCAATCATCGTACTCTTCTCTTTCTCTTCCCTTTCATTTTCCTCGTTCTCAATTCGATTCGCTTTGCTCGCTTGAATAGTGTAGCCATACTCCACCTTTTCTTCTTCAATTCTGTCTTTATCTCTCCATCAACGATCGACCTACTCCCGATCTCACTCAATACGACGAGGTCACCTTGCGCCTTTCACCTTTCACCTTTCTCCCCATACTCCCCTTCAACCGCCCGCCTTTCTCAGCACCTCAAAGTAGCAAGTAGCCCGCCGATTTTCGAATTTCTCCTCCCTTCCATCTACTTCGATCCGATCCGTTTATCTTTTTTTCTTCTTTTACCGTAGCCTATCATCCAAGACGAGAAGGCTTGTTGATTGATCTCCTTAAGTATTATTTACCAGTGCCAGTGCTGGTGCTATCGAGCGAAGAGCGAAAGGTAGACGCGCGGTACTGGTATTAATTATTCTATCGTATGGTTATGGCTATGCTATTTAATCCCCTCCCTCTACTTAACTTTGGTGTGATGTGTGATTGAGGAGCTTGTGTGAAATATGACTTGCGCGTCTCTTTTTTTTCTTGGTTTGCATCTTAGCGAAAGTTTGTGCACTGCGGTCGTGATTGCGTTTGGATGATGAACTTTGAGCGAGCCTTGAGCTTGAGGATCCGGGATCCATGATTCGGTTCCTTCTTCGAACTACGAGTACTCTAGTATCGTGGTTGTCTTAACAGTGTACATCGTACGAGACAAAAGACACCGAGACGCCATCGAGAAAGTGACTTTGAATATGGGTGGAACTTTCGACTATCTGCCAGAGCGAGGGGGTTCCACTGGCATCCACCTTTCCGAGTTATCGATTCATATTTTAAGAATTTGCACCGTGCTCGGAGGAAAGGAAAGGAAGGGAACGCCAGTGTACAGGCAGCGAACGAGCGGTCCTTGTTCGTACGGTACCCGGGCCTGTCGCAGAAAGGGTAAACTTGAAGGAAAGAAGAGATGGGAGAGCGAGACTAGGTTGTGGAGGAATAGTACTAAAGAGTATTTCAGATGATACGAATACTGGTACCGCTTTAGTTTGAAATCGGGCGTTTATTTTTCGTGCAGCTGGCTCTGGGTGCTCCGTTATCCGCCATTGGCACTCGGGAGAGGGGGCGGGGGAGCGAAACGAGGATCTTGAGGATGGGGCCGGTACAGTTGGATACTCGATTACACTGGCACGACCTCTCGTGTCGGAAGCTTCCTTTCACATCCCCGTACTAGTGGGCAAGGAAGCAGACATAGAGGACCCACTTCAAGAAGTCGCGGAGATGGAAGTATCTGAGTCCGAGGGTGTCAGTGCGAGGGTGCGAGGCGGCGAAAGCTCAATCACGATGTGTTGAGCATACACACGCACGACAAAGGAATCAAATCAGATCAGGCTGCTTCTCGTGTGCTGTATAGCAGCAGTCCGACAAAAGTGAGCTGAGCTGAGGTCGTGCGGTAACAACTTGCACAGAAGGCCACCGCACTTCGTAAGCGTACAATAGCAGATCCCTAAGAATGTCAACGCCAATTCGAAAAGAGCAAATCGTCTTAGAATGCCGTTGTAAATGAAAATACGATGCACCACCTTTGACCACTTGCTGGCAAGTAGGGTGCCCGTGCGAAATAGTTTCCTCTTTAGCTGGTGGAACGACATACCTGACAACAGCCACGAAAGCCTGAGGTCGGCCTCAAAAGAGAACATCAAGATTATTGAGTGCTTGTGTGACAGTTACTCATGTATATGCCCTAAACCGGAGGAAGAGATGTACGGATAAAACTCTCAATGAAGGATATGGAGTTGAGCCCAAGCCGACCGGACAACGACTGACCCGGCTGTGTCAGTCAGCAAGCGTGGCGTGCGTGGAAAGCCGACTCACGCAGGTACGTGCCATCCATCCAAAGAGTTGGCGGAAATTGAGACAATGCTCTGCGAAAAGATAGATGAGACAGCGCGGAGAAGACGTGCAGGTGATAGTGATTGATACGCACGGAAGGTCTCTTTTTGATTCAATGTCAATATCTGGGGTATGCTCGTTACGTGTCGCCTGACTCCTGCGCCTTTGGAGAAGAGCAAAGAAGGCGAAGCGCAAGTGATTGATTCACTCGGGAAGCCAGACCGGTATTGCGAACCGCGTTCTATACTATTAGATTACCCACCTGCCCTTGTGTTTCATGGTGTATTTTAAATTCCCGATCGGTAAGAGAGAAAAACAAGTCCTGTGCAGAGATCTTGAGTTCATGAAATTGAAAGTACCGCCTCTTCGAAGCAACATGTTCTCGCGTGGCGACTTCCGCGATTTTAGGGGTGGTGCGGTCGACTGAATGAACGGTTCACATGGAAGTGGTGTCGGAGAACTTGGGGTCGTTCGAGCGTACGCACCGGAGGGGCATGAGACCTGCGGGATTGGATAATGAGTATCTAATGCAAGAACCTGCGCCGAGATAAGATGGGACTTCTTGTAAGCCCGAAGCCGCCAGCGTCCAATGAGTTGCCTCAAAAACGTACGAGCACCTCCAGCTGATCAGGGGCACGAGGAAGACATTTGAAAAAGCCTGAAAAAATAAAGAGACGGAAAGAAGTTATCGAGTTCTTGGAGTGCAGGGCGTTTGAAATGAGATGGCTCAGGACCGAGGCCATTCAACGCCTGCAATCGGCATCTCACGCGCCTCTTGTGTGTAGCACGACAGCTTCTGAAACCCGTGCGTCGGGTCCCTGCCTCGCGCAGCTCGCGTTCCAACCGCCCCATGCATTGCTTGAAGCCGGTGCTTTCGGTATTAACCCAAGCCATCAACTGGAAGTCGAGCAACTTCGGGTTCTTGAGTGAATGTAACCCTCGGGTAAAGTAGGACGGGCGGTATGGTGCCAAATCAAAGGGAAGCCTAAAACACCACTTTGGTAAATGTCCTTGGAGATCGTAGCGATTTGGTTCAAGACCGTAGAGTTGCTTGCTAAAGCTTGAAGGTCATCAAGGGCCGAATCTTGGTCCGAGAGTTTAACCATTACCGACGGCAACTTCCCTCCCGTCAAAAGCATGGTACAAGTCAGGAGGTCAGAGATGAATCAATGGGAAGCGGCTAAACTGCTGCCTACGTGTGCTCGGAGAGGCACAAAGCGGAACACGTCAATTCTGAGAAGTTCATAGGGAGCAAAGGGAAGAGGAAGTGGGTGGATGTACTACTTCAAACCTCATTGTAATTCCCGATAAAGCAGCGATTTGGGGTGCTCCGTTCGTGGAGAAGCTCTCTCGCAAACGTCGGTCGTAGTTTGGAGCACGAAACCCATACCGACGGCGCAGATGGCGGAGGATTTGAGGCCCAATGAGAGTGAGATACATGAAGTAGCAGGAAAACAGATGACTTTGTTCAGTTCGCGATAAGCCGCAAATAAATTCTAATATCAACAAATAACTACATATGTGGGTCCCAAATAGTCTATCTGAGGATAACCCGAACTGGAACAGATACAGATAAACTTGTCGTGAACGGATCGCATCTATTGGATTACTGGATTCATTAATTTGGAATGGGAAAGTCAATTACATTCAAGAACAGTATCCGAAACGAGCTCAACAAATTGGACAATGATATCGGGCGAAGGTAAGATGCACCCTAACGTACAAAGAATCGAACATACCCGCCGGTTACCATTGAACCTGCAACCCGACAACCTCGTTCTGGACCGCTCTGTAATTTGTCCGGAAAAGATCACGCCGACGCGATTCAGCACCTTCTCCCAAATTCTCCGACCACGAAGAGGGCTTTCCCGTAGACCCTGAGTCCATACAAAGATCTGTGAGGATTTGTAGGGCAAGCGCATCGGCTGTCTTGAGTCGCAACGATCCATGCATTACGGGTCCAAATTTCATATCGGGTTGTAAGAGAGAAGGGACGCTAGTTGTATCAGAGGGTATGTTGTCTTCAGGCGGAGGAGATGGTGGTGGGGTTGGCAGATCATGCCAATATGTCTGTTCTACGCGCTTCGTCCACTCCCGGTCACCCCATCTGTCATCAGACATGGGATGTGCAGGTTTATCGGAGTGCTCCTGAAGAGAAGTCGACCCTACCCTTGGTCGAATCTGTCCGCCACCATTGACGCACCCACTTGGGCATGCCATGACTTCCACAAAATCGTATGGCTTGTCGTCGTCAACCACTTCGGCACCAGCATCTTTTCCAGACCTCTTTTTCGCTTTTGCGCGTGAACCAGTCAAGCGACCGGCAGCACCTCGACCGACCTGAATGCCTGCTGAGCGCCCGACCTTCCGCACCACATTTTGCAGATTTCGGAAGCCGTAGCACTTCGCACCCTTGAACAACACGTTGCCAGAATTTGACCGGAGGATAAACTCTTCGAAATCAGAGCCCCGTACCTGTCGAATGGAGAGCTCTGAGTCTGGACTGGAAGCGGCGTACGTAGATAGAAGCGACTGCAAATATGAGCCGGAGCTTGAACCCGGGTGAGTCAGAAGCGGCGGAAGTTCATTATCGTAAGCTTGCTCGGAAATCCGGTCACTCGGGTCGGAGGACGGATTAATCTCAATAGAAACGGCTTTAGAGAGATCCCATCCGCGTTCGTCCATCATAATTTGGAGCTCGCCGGTAGTCAAGACGCAATCAACGTCACGCGTTGAATACAACTCATTGTAGAAATCCTGGCGCGACGCCTCTAGTTTCTTGTCATAACATGGCATCACAGTTACGTGGTAAACCTGCTTAGGACTGAAATGAGCGGTGGAAAAGTAATCAGCGAAGATATAACACGGTCACGAGGAATGAAAGCATGACTCACGTCTTTCCCCATTTTTGGCCCAGCCAGTTCTTCACAATAGTACCCATTACTTGTTGCGGGCTCTTTGTCCGGCTGATAAACGGTAGCATTTCCGCGTGAGTTTTCTCGGTATAGCACACCCAACCTGGACATGCACTCGCAAGCATGGGAAGTTTCCCTTCGTCCGCCACGCGTGCGCCAATTTTACGCTCCTCAAATTCCCGTGAGTGTTCAAGAAGTGCAACGTGACGTGCGAACGTCGTATCGTAAACGTGTTCAAAGCCGATTAATCGAGCGAAAGCATCGACTCCTTGGAAGACTTGATGTAAAGTCACGGGAGTGCTCGACGAAGACGATATTGAGGCGGCAAGAGAAGCCAGTGATTGTGGAGAGATAGACAGGACGGGAGTCTTGTGATCCACGCATATGGACGGAGGATTGGAGGAAAGCGCGCTTCCCACTTCTTCATGAGATTGAGTGGTGATAAGCACCGACTCTGCAGAAGTTATACATCCACTTGAAGACAAAAGATTTCAGTATTGATCTGATAAGAAAGAAGTCGGATTTACACGGACCTGCAAGCCAGGCAGTCGTTCAGACTAATTTGCGCTGTCTCAAGCTTCTTTGCAGGCGATGGGACCGCTTTAGTGTTGTCATTCGATACTTCGTAATACGATCCGGAAGAGTCTACACGAATCTGGGTCTGGGCAGGGCGTTAGACACATGACAATATGTGGTTCAGCTACGAGCTAAGCAATGGGACGTACTGCAGCAACACCTTGTTCTTGCGAAACTTCCACATTTGTCTGATTGACAGGTTTTATGCAGGCTTGGGATGGAGTAATAAAGTCGTTCAGATCCGTAAGTGTCAAAGCCCCAGAGAAGGCCATGGGGGTAGAAGAGAACGAAACGACTTTCGACTCTTGCGCTCCGTCGGTTCAAGTGCCTGAGTGAGTGACTAAACCGGTCTGATCGACATTCGTCGTGCCGAAAGATGCCGGACATCCTAGTCCAGTAGCCACTCTCAACCAACGAAAGCCACGACAGCCACGACCAAGTAAACTTGGCGGCTGACATCCACTATCCCATGTGTTGCTGGCTTCAACATCGAGGACATTCACACAGTAATCTACCGCAGAATAGATCGTTCAAAACGAATACCGCTGCTCTGCCAAAGTAAGGAGAGCCGGTGTCATTCCTCCCATTCACATCCTCCACTCATGCTCGTACGAGTCTATCTGGCTACTCTTCTCTATCCTATTCTCATATCTTTGCCCGCATTGGCTGATGGGACCACCCCAATCGCATCTATCGCCTCTCAATTCTCTCTCACAACTTCCACGACCCTACCATTTCCCACAGCGACTCTCTCATCACAGGACACGGACAATTTTGTAACGGACGGCTGGTCACTCAGTAAAGGTCGTATCAGCAATGGTGATGACCAAATTAACTTTGTTGGCGATCCCTTTCCAAATAACCAAGTTCCTGTAAATGGCGGCAACAGCTCCTCAAATGGGACAGTCCTTCAAGTATCATACCCAGCAGGATCCTTCAATAACAATACTGGCGGGGCTCAATTCTATACCCTTTGGAATTCAACCGATACATTTCAATCGATGCTGGTCTCCTATGAGCTTGCGTTTGACTCGAACTTTGACTGGGTGAAAGGTGGGAAGCTCCCGGGTCTGCGCGGTGGACCGAGTGTCACAGGCTGCTCGGGGGGTAAGGAGCCGAATGGTTCGGATTGTTTTAGTACTAGGCTGATGTGGCGAAAGGACGGAGAAGGAGAAGGTACGTTTTAGCTCGATCAGCAATTCAGAAAATGGTTTTGACTTGTCCATTAGTGTATGCGTATGTACCAACGTCCAACAAAATCTGCGATGACGATAATGTGGAATGTAACGATGACTTTGGAGTAAGCATTCAAAGAGGAGCGTTTAGTTTTACATCTGAACAGTAAGCCTGAAGCTTGGTTTGATTTATCGAGTTTCATTAACCCCATGGTGCTTGAGATGGAGTCGAGTGTCTTTACTCATTCAGCTCAACAATCCGCCATCGTCTTCCAATGGCTATGTGGCTCTATAGTAAGTTTCATGAACGAATTTATCATCGTGAACTGAATATTTTATGGCACAGCTTCAATGATATCCTAGCAATATCGCAAAAAGGCATTCAATTTCGCACAGATCAAGCAGTCACAGCAGGAGGGTTTTTCTTTTCGTGAGTTAAATTACGAGTTTCTTGGATTTCGACTAAAAAAACTTGACACCTCAGGACATTCTTCGGAGGAAACGATGACTCATGGGCTACGCCGGTTGACACGCATACTTATTTCAGAAATGTAGAATTGTGGGCATCGTCTCAAGGTTCGAATATGAGTAGCTATGCTCCAAAACGAACTCGTCTGGTGGACTGGGGCTGGATCATTCTTTTGGCCGGTCTGCTATTCTTTGTTGGCCTCGAGCTTGTTTGATTTCTTTTGCCTTCACATTCTTGCTTTGTTAATCACCTGCATACGACTGGGTTTCTCTTGATATTTGCTCATCTTGAGCCTCTCGTATTTTTGTTCACTCGGCTGGAGCTATAAATCTATGTATCAATAAACATTATAGTTACTCACAATAAGCTTTTAAATTTGGAAGAAGACCATGACTTGTACGGCAAATTCATTCGGGATGTCAAGCCACAAAGCCAGTTATTTGTTGCTATTTGCACTTCTAAGTCTACGTCGATCAAGCAAGAACGCTCTTCGAGCCAACGCCAACACTAACACTTGTTTCCGTCTATCGCTCGAACTAAAACCATCCCATGGCTTTACTCGAACCCATTGTCCGCATACGAGAGCTCAAGCGTGATAGAGTGGATTTTGTTCTCGAGAATGTCGACCTTTCGTGAGTGTTGCGTCGCGCGCCTGACCAATTGCTTTGAGCTGAACTTAAACAGTTTCGCAAACTCGCTCCGGCGTGTCATGATGGCGGACGTGCCAACAGTCGGTGTGGCCGTTGACACGCATATACCTTGACTTCTGAATCTTATGCGGTCTCTATGGATGTTTAGCTATCGACCTTGTTGAACTCGAAGCAAATACAAGCGTGCTACCAGACGAATTCATTGCGCATCGACTCGGCATGATACCCTTGAACAGCATTAACTGCGACGAATCTATAAGATGGACGAGAGTAAGCCTAAATGCTATTTCTGAGTGCTGCTCACTCTTGACTTACGACAGGATTGTGGTTGCGAATCATATTGCGACTATTGTTCAATCATTCTTTCTTTGAATGTGTCGTGTACGAGCGGCGGGACCATGGAAGTCACCAGCAGCCACTTAGACGTTCTACCTGTTGGCCACTTGGGCGGAAGTGGCGATATGGATGGCGGAGAGGAGATAAGCAAGCGAGCGGAGAAGTTTGGTGCTCCAGTGAGCCAATGTAAGCAGAGTCTTGCTGATTCTGGATGGAAGGTGCCCTCCTCATACTTCGTAGCACTTCCGGGGGCAAACCCAGTACTTATTGCAAAGATCAGGCCGGGTCAGGAAATTAAAGCTAGATGCATTGCAAAGAAAGTGAGCATTACTTTGAACAGAGTAGCACTGTTCCTTATCGTGCTTACAACACTCAAGGGTATTGCAAAAGAACACGCGAAGTGGTCTCCTTGTTCAGCCGTTGCATTTGAGTATGATCCACACAATAAGCTACGACACACTTCATATTGGTTCGAAGAAGATGAAAAGGGTGAATGGCCTCTGAGCAGAAACGCGAAAGAGGAAGAGCCACCACGTGAAGACGAGCAGTTCGACTTTAATGCGAAACCCAACAAATTCTACTTTAATGTGGAGACGGTGGGCAGTGTATCTCCGAGGGAAGTCGTCATGAAGGTGTGTTATGCTTTGCAAGAAGAGGATCTTCGATGACCGACCAAACTCCAGGGGATGGCAGAGCTGCAGAACAAACTGGGATCACTCATTCTTGCTCTGAAGCCTCAACCCGAACAGGACATCGCCATGCCAGCCTTGAATGGCCATGGCCCAGAGAACGTTGCATGGGGTGGGAACGCCGCGAGTACGTCGTGGGGCGGAAGCAACAGTCCACAGAATGCACCGAGCTGGGGTGGTACAGGTTCTGGAGGATGGGGAAGTCCAGCGTCATCCGGGTCTGGAGGATGGGGAGGGACCGCCAGTTCTTGGGGGAATGCGAATACGAGTGGGTGGAATGGCGCCGGATCACCAGGAAGCAATGGCGGTGGTGGACCCGGTCGTTTTGGTTCTGGGTCGCCGGGGAGCAGTTCAGGAGCTTGGGCAAGTAATGCCAGTGGTGCTGCATCGTGGGGAGGGTCGCCTTCAGATGCAGCTTCAACTTCGGGTGCGTGGGGCTCTGGAGCAAACTCAAACAACGGAGGATTCGGGGGGTCCACACCTACTGAATCTAATACGAATCCTGGATGGGGTGACAGTACCGGAAGTGGATGGTAGCAATTTTTTATGCTACATTTGTGTACTTTTGTCTTTTCAATAATATTGGAGAGCATTTTTAAATGAGGATATGCTTATGTTGAGTTTCTTCAGAACGCGCGTCGATCTGGTGGTAGTTACTATTACTCGCGAGCAACGAAAGTGACGAGACCTCAGTTCACCTCCCGAAAGTGTGTTTTCATGTTCTATGTCCCCAGCACTACGTCCTTGGGGTGATGTATTTCCCGCCGCTCGGAGAGTATGCCACCGTAGCAGGAACAGCAGCCTTCAGCGCCAGTTTCCTTTCGTGCGAAATCGAGCGACTCGCCGTTACTCAAGCTTGGGCAGTACCACTTCTTCCACGGCCTCAAATCAATCCCGCCCGCGGTCAGAACTCCTATTGTACTCAGGTACTTTGGTCTTAGCTGGTACAGGCTTCTATACTGCCTACCAGCTGAATGAATCGTTCCGACATTCATGCCTTGCTGCGATACGTTGCTCAAGAGTTGCTCGTGCGTTCTTCTGTACTTCACTTCTACACCGGTGACCTCTGATATGTTCTCTAGATTCCGTCGCTTTAGGTCAGTGAGGAATTGCAACAGAATTTATCTTCAGCTTCGGCGATTTTTTTAATCACGTATGTTAGGTGCGATTGATTACAAGTGGACCTTCAGCAGGGCCTACAACGATGACGAACAACGCCTCCAAGCAATTTCGGATTGTCACAGGCGGAGTGCTTCACGGGTCTTGTCTGCTCTTCTAGCAAACGGGGGTCAGTATGCAGCCAACTTATACCGCCTACGGCCATCACTGACTTCTAACAAAGGTATCTTCATCAAGCTCGGCCAACACATGTCTTCATTGTGAGTCGCGGTACTCCGGTTTTCTTTGCAGTCCTAACTGGACTTTATTCAGGCCTGTTCTCCCTCTGGAATGGACAAGTACCATGCGGCCCCTACAAGACCAGTGCTATCCGACAAACTATGACGACCTTGAAGGGCTATTCTTAGCTGATATCGGAAAGCCAATAGAAGACCTTTTTGACGACTTTGACCCAAATCCTTTGGGTGTTGCCAGTCTTGCACAAGTCCATCGAGCTCGCGACAGAGAGACAGGAACACCTGTAGCCGTAAAATTACAGCATCCCCATTTGCAGGAGTTCTGTGATGTGGATATGAAGACCGTAGAGGTCTCTTTACGTTGGTTTTTCACTTTTACTCTACCCTTGCTATCATTCATTCTCTGTTTCTGCACTTATATAGGGTTCATCACGAAATGGTTCCCGGAGTTTGAGTTTACGTGGCTCGGTGAAGAAATGAGAGAGAATCTCCCGAAGGAAATGAACTTCAAACACGAAGCGTCTAACGCCGAGAGGACAGTGCGCGATTTCGAGAAGGTCCAGACGTCTTTATACATCCCAAAGGTGCTTTCGGCAACAAAGCGCGTGCTTGTCATGGAATTCATTGAGGGTGGGCGAATCGATGACCTGGAGTATCTGGCGGAACACAATATAGATCGGAATTTGGTTGCATTGGAAGTGCAAAGGATATTTTGTCGAATGGTCCACCTTAACGGATGGTTCCATGCCGTGAGTAGTATGGACTCGCTTTTGTTTGGTAACTAACATGATTACCACGTCTTCTAGGACCCTCATCTTGGTATGAACGTTCGTGAAAAAGATAAATTCTAGGAAACTTATGATTCTGCAGGAAATCTTTTGATCCGAGCTTCACCTAAATGCTCAAAATCCCAATACAATTTCGAAGTGGTTCTGCTTGATCATGGCCTGTACTTCGACATCGACAGAGATCTTCGCATAAACTACAGCAACTTGTGGTTGTCATTCATTGCCTCTGCATCCCCGGAAACGATCTCCGATAGGCGGAAGTATGCTAAGCTGGTCGGAAACATCAGCGATGAACTTGTGAGTCCGCATACTTGCGAATGCAAAGATCGGTGTTCACCATCACACATCAGTATCCTGTCTTTGAAAGCGCAATCACTGGCCGTGCCGGACTCGAAGGCTCATGGGATGATGAAGAATACGCAGAGGGTAGAAAACGACCTGGAAGCATGGTTGACCTGTCTCCGCAATCCGACGAAGAAATGGAAGCCATCCGGAATGCCGTTGTAATGAAGGAGGGCCTCTTGGTTTCCGTCTTCGATATGCTACGCAGAGTACCGAGACGGGTTTTGATGTTACTGAAGCTCAATGACCTAGTTAGGTGAGCCGAACCGGTGCACTGTTGGTTGGGTTGTAACGAGACTGAAATCCTATACAGAAGCTTAGATAGGTCGCTGGCGACGACACATTCAAGTGTAAGATGCCGCATCACTGCTCTTTCTTGCTAAGTATTGAACTTACTCGCAGATTCGAATATTCTTAATCACTGCACAATACTGCAACCTCGCCCTTTACAACGACTGTAAACGGTCATTAATCGATTCCGTTCGCGGGCGTGGCTCCTTGAAACTGTTTTCTCTGCATGCTCTGTGGTCTTATATCGGTTCATGGTGGTGCGTGTTCATTGATTTACGCGAGGTTCGTATTTATGACGAGCTATATTCAGGTCTTATACAAAGCTTTATCACCGTATTCGATTTGTTGAACTTGTACTGGACACGACGGCTACTTTGGTAAAGACCAAGGCATGGGTTCGCGGTCTCCGCAAACGTGGGCTTAGAGGAGCGCATCTGGCCGCTTCTGGGCTGAAGGTTTAGATAGACCAATCATAGTAAACATGTGTAGTTCAGACGCGACAATAATGCATAGAATAGAGCTAATTAGTTGATGCACGAAGAGAGCGTTAGATTATTTATCATTTATAGTAAGACTATCCCAGAGCTTGGAGGCTACATCGACCATCGTGCTTTGCCATTCCTTCGAAGCTCTGTCGCTGTGTGTAGATGCAGTCAGCATGAAGGGCACTCCAGCATCACCACCAGCATTGACGCTCTGAACGAGAGGCAACTCGCCCAGTACAGGGACCCCCACTTCTCTTGCAGTACGCAGGAATTTTTCGGAACTACCAAAGAGTTGATGGGGTGTGTCGCATGACGGACAAAGGAAGTATGAGGTGTTCAGTATTAAACCCGAGATCTTGAGTACAGTGAGTGCCTTGATCAGGTCGACGATAAGAAGCTGGGAGGGACATACAGGGATCGATACTTTCCGGAACATTGCTATACCTTTGCAAACGTCCGACAAAGAAACATCTTGCGGGGTTGAAACGATGATGGCACCTGTAATAGCCTGTAAGTATACAGACTTCTGTTAGAAAAGCAATATGTTACGCTTTACCATCGACATTCACAAGCTGTCCAACCGTAAGCGGAACATCGCCCGTTCCCGGAGGCATGTCCACTACGAGTGCGTCCAGATACGCATCAGGATCGTCGGCATACCTTGCTCCTTGTCGCCAGTCAACGTCGAAGAGAAGCTGTTGTATAGCTTTTTGTACCATGAGTCCCCTCCAGACAACTGGCGTATCATCGCGGCTACCGCCAGTACCCCTGGGCAACAAAAACCCCATAGACATGCATGATATACCGTGGTTTCGAAGGGGAATGAGGGCCCCCGCTTCGATGAGACGAATTGCATTATTTGAAGTGAAAGAGAATAGGAAAAAGTATTCTCACAAGTGGTTAAATTGGGTTCGTCCGAGTCGTCAAGACCCATAAGCTTGGGCGTAGAAGGCCCAAATAAGTCAAGATCCAAAAGTCCTACTCTAGGACGACGATTATGCTTAGTCTCGTGCATTGCGAGTGACATGGCTAAATTGACTTGAAACGTCGTTTCTGGTTAATGACTTGGTCAAGCTTATGACGAAACATCTTAAACACACCTGCCAGCGTACTCTTTCCCACACCCCCTTTCCCACTCGCAACAATTATGACCTTCTTGACATTTGCAATACTCCTTTTTTCGGGAATCCCTCGTCTAGGTAAAGCTGGGGGAGTTCCCGCTCGTGGAAGTCCCTTGCTTTCGGGTGAGATAGCAGTGGATTCAGACCCAAGAGTAGCTCACTAAAGGGTTTTCATGTAGAGTGAAATGACTGGTGTGAAATGCACGACAGTTTGGGCGAGCGTGGAGGAACGTTCTGGGTGAGAGTGAGAGCATGCAGACGAGTTGTCGTTGAGAGCGCGAACAGTCACAGCATATGTCACAGTGTCACATCGCGTTAAGGTCACGTCACAGAAAGCGAAACTGAGTCTGAGAGCTTCCTTCTCCCTCAAATTCAACTTCTTGCTTATGACTCATGTGCTTATCCTGCTTCAAGCTCCGCGATAGTATCGTGACAATAAATCGTCATCTGTACGCAAATGGATGACTCCGATGACTATTTTCGAGACTTTTCCGAACCTAACGACGATGACCTTGCGGCACTTGAGAATGAAGAGGAAAAGTTTGAGCAAAGTATCGCTACAAAGACTCAAAAATTACGCGAAGCATCTCCACCGTCGAAGAGGCAAAAGTTACTGCACGAATCTGAGGAGTCCGATGAGCTATTCGATGTCTTTTTGCAACCAAATGGACTCTATGGGATTGCACCTCCTCGTACATCCGTATCGCCAACAGGTGAGCAAAGTTAGGTGAATAGAGTTTTTTTAATTCATGTTTCTTACTTCCGCAAGTCATTACAGTACCAACATCCGCAAACATCGTCCCTGAACATCAGAGACTACCACTCCATACTCCGAAAGCTGCGGCACCTACCGTCCAAGCTACGTGCAAGAAAGCAATAATATCATCACAAACTTCGAGGACATCCAATAAAAGTGCCCCATCGAGAGCTATAACCGACGCTGCGCTAATGAATGAAATAGAGAAGGATGTTCTTATGCTTCGAGAACTCGCCGACCTGAAGACCATAGTTGAACGAGTAAATCCATCTCTGCCTGACATATTTGTTATTGAGTGATAACTTTTTCTAGCTTAAATTGGAAAACGACAAAGCGAAAGTGGAACTCAAGGACGCTGAAATGGCTCGGTTTGCTAAAGACGGTGAAGTCTCTATTTTACGAAAGAAGGTTGAGAAGGTATGAGGGTCACTCAATTTTTTTTATTCCTTCTTATCGATGACAGAGTAGGCTGCCAAAGAACACGCTGAAGATGCAAAGAAGCTCAAAGAAGCCAGGGAAAGCGCTCTACAGGAGCAAGCACGAGTCCAAAGGGAGATGCGTGAGCAAATCGAGAGAATGCGAACAGAGCATACGTTCAAGGTAAACATCATATGCACATCATGATGGCTGCTATATGCTGACTTTATTATAGCAACACGAACTTGAATCGTCGGTTCGCAAAGCTACGATGTCCTCGCGCGCCCAAAGAACATCGATGGATTCTCAGCCGTCGCCTATCCCCATCCCTGCAGCGATGCGTGAATGGAGCGCTGGCGCTAGAAACTCACGATTGAATAGGAAAAACTCAATATTGGAAACTCCCTCGCGGACGCAAAATGCATTCAAAGAAAAAAAAGCGAAGGTGGTGCAACAGGGACGACTAAATGTGTCTGAAGTGAAGTTTCCTGGATTTGAAAACTCTTTCGCTCATGGCGCCCCTGCACATTCTCCGACGAGGACGCGGAATGGTGGTCAAACGAATGACTTTGTTGCGCCACGCCTGACTCAGAGAGGCAAGAGCAAGGATAAGGCACAAAATCAAGTTATCCCGAACCTATTTTCACCCTCTAAAGGACCTCCAAAGGTCTTCAATTTTGATGATCTAAGTACGGCGGACGAGACGATCCAGGATTTCGACGGCGATGTCGTTATTGGTGATGGGAGCCCTCATAGGCATAAGCCACCGGAAAATTTTGATGGCGTTCAGACAACACCTAGTATCAGCGGCTGCGACATTTTCATTGAACCAGAAGAGGAGCAAGTATTGAGCGAAGTCCCGTTTGTAGGCATTGATTGGCGGGAAGAGGTAAAAATTTTGGTTGACATTTAATGCAGCACACTCATCAAATATCCCATCAACTAGCTACGTTTTCTGCTATTCTCGCATTTGTGTCCCGGAACGAGAGTTATTACCCTGCATTACCTCCTATCGGCCCCTTGCCAAGCGGATCCCGGCTATTTAGAAGCGTCCTCCTCTCTTCTTGAGACTGCTGGCTCGAGGCACGCAGTAATGGAGTTTGATAGCCTGAAGCGCCATGTGATTCAACAACTACTGTTGATGGGGGATATTCTCCTTGGAGGCGGACACGTACGTACATGCTCGAGATAAAATGATGATACTCATTGAAATAGTTTCTTTCAGTTCAAATACTTTGCCGCTTTGTGCGAAATGCTCATAACTCTGTCATTTAACATTCCCTCTTTCTCGACTGTGATTCTTACAACGAGGTGTAAAGATGGAAATAAAGGGCTTGGATTGTCGAAATTGATAGAAAGAATTGTGTCCAGCTTTGTTGCGCGGCAAGGTGAAGGCGGCGAGCTAGAAAAAGCAATCTTTCCTACACTTTCACTCGTTGAGGCCGTGTTTTGGACTGCACCTGATAATGCTTGTGATGGGTATGGAATTCATTATAGGTTTTGTTTGAGTCCTCTGATATTCCATAGGTCGACGTTTGACTTCTCTGCAAATTCTATCTTTGAGCCCCTTCTCGATAGCAAGAAGCCGCATCCCATTATTTCTCGTGCCACCAGGGCATTAGTAGTCCTTGCTACCCGTGAGTCAATGTCTTGATTGCGTGTTCACTCTACTTGACCACGTTCTAGATTCCTGGCTTTTCAGCACCCTTACTGCATTCAGTAGCCAACAACCTGAAACTGACCTACCTTCAAAAGAACCGCGTGCAAGCATACTAGATCGCCTCTGTGGATTTCTGATCGATCCCAACTGGACGTCAAACTTCGTGAGTTCAAATTGCATGCAGCTATCCATTTATTGATCGTGTACCCATAGGAAAGATGCGATACAATTCTCAATATTATTAATTTCTTTGCATTGCTCATTGTTGCAGACCGTGCAGGCAGGGCGACCTTGTTAAACTCAAAAACTCTCGTCCTTTGCCTCGTCTACTATCTTGCAACACAGACGAGTCTTTTATGGGAAGAAGACGAGCGCGTCATGTCGTCTCCAGACGACTCAAAATTGTGCGGAGTTTCTTTAGCCGTTATATCTAAGACGACGCATTTATCTTCGATCCACAGAGTTGTCCGGAACATAGTTCAGGCCCTTCATCTCCTTCATGAACTTGTAGTCCCCGCAATCGACCAACCTGAACTGGACTTCGATCTCCGTCAAAGGCTGTACTACGTGCCGCGTATCGCAGCGCCGCGAGTCACATTCACCGGCTTGGTGCATATATTCACCGTGATGATAGGAAGACTAAGTTATGCCGACCCTCCGGAATGGCTGAGTGGAGAGCTCCAGGTTGAGATTGAGAAGATAACTGGTGAGATAGCGCATGTTTTTTTTTCTATCAAATTGTTCATATACCTTTGTAGAACCGGCCAGAGATCTTATGGGTTTGATCATAGAAGGTCCGGAGAGCGATAGTGTTTGGGATGCTTACCAAGAATCTGCGTTAGACAGTGCCATGGAAGATGGCCAAAGCACGAACGATCTGCCCGAAGTCGATTAAGTTAAGCAGTGTAATTTAGACCTAAATTATCTCTCTGGTCTCCATTTACGGCATCAATCTACCCTGAACTTGTTCGATTCATTGTACGTATTTCGCAAATACAGCATACCCATGATTTTTCACTTTTACCTGTCATACCCAAAGGCTCTTTACTACCTAATGTAATTCGTTGGCGTGCCCGTTCATAACCTGATTAAAGAATGGCATAAGCATCGAAACTCTCGTAGTGGTTCGAGACTTACCTGTCGACAAGTAGTTTTAAGCCAATGTGTATGTTCGTGATCCACTTCTTCCGCTGGCCTGTCCTTTAGGCGCTTCGCGGCATGTACACACGTCTCGTGTCTAAACCTATTGCTCAGGCGTCTGTGAATAATTTTCTAGGTTTCAAGTCAAGCCAAAGCCATGTCCGAGTTATGATCTACCAAGCCCTCTTACCTCAACACTAATGGCGCCACTTGTGTCCCGCGACCGATTCCGATGCACGGTCCAATTTGGCTCCGGTAGGCTTCGAAGCATTCCGTAAGAGTTCAACCAGAACTGCCACAGGCATTCCTCCCAGTCATCCTCTCGAGTTGGTGAAGAGAAGAAGCGCTCACTGCACCACACAGGATACTGTTGTTCCACAAGTAGAGGTGACAAAGGTTGAAACGGTATCAACGAATTGCGTGTTGTTTTAGGAGGGGCAAGGACAACAGGGTATGATAGCTGCGATTGATTCTGCGTTTTCTCAATATGCGCGATAGTTGCTCCATAAAGGCTGACCGGGACAGACGTTGAAGTCGGTAACAATGTCACGAATCTCGTTTTCGCAAATAATCGGGCAATATTCAAGTATGAGTTAGACGAACGATGTTGATGAACCATTCTTTGCAAGACATGCACGTTTGCTCGGGCCTTGAGATTTGGTAGCCTCTTTAGCTTTCGAATCAGCCATTCGGACTCTTGGGGGTCGGAATCCGTTACAAATACGATTGATAAAGGACCTTGTCCTCCGTTAGTAAAAGTCTTAAACTTACACATAATTTACTTACCAATCCAAGAGCCAGACCAACTTTCGATATCCTTCAGTTGATCAGCTTCCGCCCATAAACATGCCGTGACTGCATTATCCGGACTACGTTTCCGTGCACGAAAAACATAAGGAACGAAGGAAACCATAGAGGGTTCCATAGACAAGAGCCTCGCCATGCGATATGAATGAGGAAAATCGTTGATTGGAGACAGCCCGTGATTAGCGCCCCCAGTTTGGATAGCAGAGTTCCATAGGGGTCTGGCGATGCTGCATAGTCGCAAAGTAAAGAGAACTACTGAGATAGTACAGTAAGTGAAGAAAATCCAGTAGAACTTGTTGCGATAGCCTGATTTTGACGGCTCGTCTTTTGATGAGCCTACGTTTCTTGGCGAGTTAAACAGAGGTAAATCAGGCAGTTCAGGTGTCACAAGATTGTTATTGAGTACAGTCGAAGTTGAAGATTGTGCCGACCTGGTCTGAGTCAAGGAGATTTCGTCGGAATCTGCCCTCATCAGTGCGCGTAGTCTTCGTTGGGAGCTTGAGTTCGACATGGAGATCCGACTATGAAACGATGCTGATGCTGACGTACTGAAAAGGCCTGTCGCCTTCGATTCAGAGGATGGGGTGGGACGAGACTCCATGGTCACGATGGTGGCAACTCGATTCAAGTCGAAGGTGAACGAATGCTCTTCTCTTCGTCGGAAGTAGTGCTGATCATGTCGATCACTCGGTCGCATTCAGCTATTGCTATTGTTCTCGCCGGGCTTGGTCCTGCCAACTTCGACTGGCACTAAAAGCATGGATTCAACTTACTTTTCGACCAATTCCTCACCATGTCGTTGCTCTCGACAGCTTTGTTGGCATCTTCGCTAGTATCTTGTTCCTGGATTCTTTATGTACTTCTCATTCAACCGTTGTTGTCACCACTTGGAAATCTACCAGGACCTGAGTGCCGATGGGGTATTGGATTGGGTGGTCATCTTAACAAGGTGCTCAAGTATGTAATCCTCAAAATTTTCCATTTAAAAGACTAGCTAAACTTGCCCGAATATATATTTCTTACTCTTGTCCCAGTCTTTCTCATTCGAAAGCTGTGCATGAAGAGTATGTGCGAAAGTACGGGAGAACTTTGAGGATCAAGGGTCTCGGAAATGTAAGTGAGGTTTGTCGTCCACTCTGAAGACTTACTTGAGTCCCTCAGTTTGAAGACAGACTTCTAACCACCGACCCGGTGGCTCTGGCATACGTGATGAACCATACGAACGAGTACCAGAAGCCATGGCAATCAAGGCGGGTCATCACTAGACTCATCGGAGAAGGTATGTTACAATAGAAAGATCCCAAAAATTTTAGTTTAAAATCGCTTTAAGGTATGCTTGCCGCCGAAGGTCAAGTTCACAGACGCATGCGGCGAGCTGGCACCCCTGCTTTTTCTGTCCAGAACATGCGGGCGTTCGTGCCCCTCACGTTTCGAAAGGCACGAGAATTGAAGGACAAATGGCTAGAAATAATCTATAAATCCGAAGGAACGGATGACGAACCGAAGACAAAAAGTTGCAAAATAGATACTTGTCATTGGATCAGTCGGGCGACGTTCGACGTCATAGGCTTAGCTGGTAAGCTGTTGATTTCCCTTCTTTTTCATTCCCTACCTCACCTTTGACCACAGGCTTTGACTATGATTTCTCTGCAATTCAAAATGAGAAGAACGAACTTTTCTTGGCATATAAAGACATGTTTGAAGTCGCGGTTTCCAGAGGGGAATCGCTTTGGGACATTGCCATTATCTACCTCCCATGGTTGGAAAAAATATTGGTAAATAATACCCTTTAAGTCTCTTTATTTTTTGTGGTTCATTTACAGTATATGGGCAGCCAAATGAAAAGACGAAAATAGTGCAGAAATCCCAAACAACAATTGAAAGGATCGGAGGGAAGATCATTAAAGAAAAGACGGCGCGTGTGGTCGAAGGAGAGAAGAATGGGTCTGGGTACGACGGCATTGATTTGTTAAGTCTATTGAGTATGTGCGAGCATGAATTTTCTTCTTGAGACCGACGCTAATTTCCTCAGTCAAGTCCAATTTGTCGACAAGTACACCCTCAGAACAGAGAGTCACTGACAAGGAACTGCTCGCAAATGTCAATACCTTTTTCTTCGCCGGCTCGGATACAACCTCACTTGCTCTCACTTGGATCACATACCTCCTGGCTGCTCACTCGGATGTCCAGGATCGATTACGAGCCGAACTTCAATCTTTCGCAAATATGCACTCAATTTTGCAATCTACCAACGCAAAAAGCGATTTGAACGGCCTATGGTCGTATTTGGATGACCTGCCGTTCTTGAGTAATGTCGTACGAGAAGCTTTACGTTTGATTCCACCCGTTCATAGTTCCATACGCGTTGCAATGCAGGATGATGAGATCCCTACCAGGGATGCAATCAGGATGCGCGATGGGAGTCTCAAGCACGGAATAAGGATCCGGAGGGGACAATTCGTGCATATCCCGGTGGAGAGTATGAATGTGGACAAGGAAGTCTGGGGTGACGATTCTTGGGTTTTCAAGTGCGTCTTTATTCGATAGATCAAACAAGTTTATAGAGCTAATCAACGTTGCAGTCCGGATAGATGGGACGATCTACCTGCTGCAGTACTCGAGCAACCAGGTTTATACAATCATACACTTTCGTTCTCTGCAGGTCCCAGGGTATGTAATTTTGTTTAACGCCGGAATTTGTCGACTCAGATGCCTTTTTTCAGTCTTGCATTGGGATGCGGTTCTCCAGTATTGAAATGAAGTGCTTCCTTTACACGCTCATTTCCAGCTTCAAATTTGAACGCATTGAGAGTGAGAAAATTTTTGCGGCAAATGTGTGAGTGTCTTAGCTCCTTAAGAATTCGAGTGATGTATTGAAGAAGTCGATCTCTAGAGTATTGACGCGCCCATACGTCTCTGGCAAATTCATGGAAGGCAGCCAATGCCCTTTGCTGGTCACACCCATATGAATTCAGATCTCAATTATGTATCGTTATTGTATTTATCGTTACGTTACACTGCGATGACGTCGATTACCGCAGCAAGCTATTCCACACGCGCTGGTTCTCCTGCCCATGCACGTCGAATGACCTCTCTGATTGGCTCCCTTTCAAGCTCTCTCGGGTTCCAGTACTTGTTCTTCATCGCCAAATCCGCAGCTTTGTCGATCCCTTCTTCTGGCATTCCAATTTCTTTCAATCCTCGCTTCACTTTCAGCTTCGTCAACAAAAGATTCAGTCCCTCCACAGCACTGTCGTTACTTAACGCTCGTGCGATTTTCTTCATTGCGTCAGGGACGAAGGGTGCGTTAAATGCGAGCGCATGTGGTAGAACGATTGTATGCGTTTCTGCGTGCGGTAGATTGAACGCTCCGCCAAGGACATGGCATAACTTGTGGTGTACGCTCATGCCCACTAGGCCTAGACATGTTGCACATAACCAAGCACCATACAAGGAATCGCTGCGTGCTTCAGTATTGGCTTTGTCGTCGACAATAATTGGAAGGGAACGTGCGAGAGCACGGATACCCTCTTCGGCCATGAGATCAATAACAGGATTGCCAGCCTGTGCGTAAAGGGCCTCGACAGCGTGCGCAATAGCGTTAACACCAGATGTGGCGCTCAGTGCCTCAGGTAGGGTGTGAGTGAAATCTATGTCGTAGATGACAACCTGCGAGAGTTATTTAATGAAGTGAAGGATCGACCTTGTTCGCAAACATGATTCAACTTACTTCGGGAAGAACCTTTGGCGTGTTCTGAGTAGTCTTGACGCCATTCTCTGTCTGCCCTATGATAGGTGTCATCTCGGAACCTGCGTACGTTGTCGGTATGACTATCTGCGACAGATTAGTCCGCAGGGCGATGGCCTTAGGACGAAACGCATAATTATCTCAGTCATTGATCCCCAAGGAAGTTCGTTGACAACATACCTTCCCGAGGCCAATAGTAGATCCACCGCCAATAGAAATCACGCAGTCTACCTTCCCATCTTCCACAACCTTTAATGCCCTTTCCGTGACGTCCAGAGGCGTATGCATCACTGCCTGATTGAACTGTCCTGCGATCTGGATCCCAGCAGACTTCAGTACACTCTCGACCGTATCAGCATGCCCCTTTTGCTCCGGAGTACTCAGCACAAGCAGCCTCTGCACGCCGAGTCTCTTAACTTCGTCCGGTAATTGGCCGATTGTCTGCGACCCAAAGACAACGCGAGCTGGATTCGCGGTGAAAGTGAATGCACGCATGTTGCCGTGACAAGTTCAAGTATCTTTAGCTTTCCGTAATGCAAGATCTGTAAATAGTAGCTGACGTGAAAGCCGAAGATAAACATAGGAAAAAGATCGTGGGTGAGTGAGAAAGCCATCGCCCTTCGAGTTGGTAGCGTGACCATGACTGGATTGGAGTCGTAGAAAGTGTATTCGAATGGGGTCAACCGTTCTACCAAGGCTTCCTAGGCCTGCTGCAATCCGGGTTTTCACTTCCTGAAATGCGTGTGATCGACACGATCGACGCTTTTACCACTTGCACGAGATTTCTTAAGAACCCGAGTCCGAGTCCGAGGCGCCAGGATGTTGGTTGGCTGTCATCCAATACTTCCCCGGTTTTCAGAGGACAGGTTGCCTGTTTTCCGGAACAACTAGACAAAACTATTCGTCATGCGTGCATTTGTGATCAAGGAGTATGCCCACCCCTCTAAAATAGCGTTAACTCGTGACGCACAGGTACCTGAGCCCAGGAAGGACGAGGTGTTACTAGAGGTCTACAGTGCCGGACTTAATTTCTTTGACGTGAGTTCAGTGCCTCTTACGAGATATAGCGTATACTTAGACTATGTCAACATAGATTCTTCAATCCCAAGGGTCAGATTTTTATTTAACCTCCCCTACCCCGGCGGAGCCATAAGCCCAAAGTACTAACACGACTGCACAGGAAGTATCAAATCCAACCTCCCTTTCCGTTTGCTCTTGGGAGTGAATTCGCAGGAAAGGTAGCATCAAACTCACCAATACCGAAGGGATGCACGCTTAAACCAGGAGACAGGGTCTTTGGGTACGCCCAGGGAGCGTACGGGGACTTTGTGACGGCGAAATGGCAAACGCTACTTCCCTTGCCTAAGAATATGTCATACGAACAGGGCGCTGGTGAGTCAATGAGCCGTTCTTGAGAGTATCTTATCGTTTCTGATTATTTTTATTATTATTATTTTAAAAATCAAGGACTCACAATCACTTGGCCGACAAGTTACGAGGCTCTTGTTGGAAGAGCAGACGTTAGGTCGGGTTCGTCGCGGTCCTCTCAGAGCCTTATCAACATTGACTTGGCATCGTTATATTTTCTACAGGAGAGTGGGTACTTGTCACCGCTGCAGCCGGCGGTGTCGGCCTTGCCGCAGTGCAACTTGCCAAAGGTACGTTCCTCGACTACCCAAATCAAACTCTCACACAACCACGAACCTAAACGCCTTTCGTCTTCAAGCTTTGGGCGCGAAAGTCATAGCAGCAGCCGGGTCTCCGGAGAAGATGGAAGTCTGCATGCGCTATGGTGGCGCGGACTTCGCAGTGGACTATACGAAGAAGGATTGGCAGAAAGACGTGTTGGAGCTTACAAAGGGGAAGGGTGTCGACGTGGTGTACGATCCTGTCGGTCGGATACGCGGTAAGCTTCCTTTCTCTGAGCGTTCACATCTCTCGACGAGGGTTCTTATTCTGTCTCTAATTATCCTCCATTTTCGGGCACGACTCTAGACTGCTTGAAATGCATAGCTTGGAAAGGTAGGGCCATCGTAGTTGGTTTTGCTGGCGGCGAAATAGAGAAAGTAAGAACTTGAGTCCAGTTCAGGGTTCTGTATTCTAACACGGTACACCCAGCTACCTTTGAACCTTGTCCTCCTGAAAAACATCGCTGTAACTGGGATCCATTGGGGAGCCTACTCAAGTGCGTTTTACCTTTACACTCGCACACTCCGTCGACCTGACCGGTACACGTGCTATGCTACGCTGAATCAGAGAACGAACCCGAACGCATTCCAGTCGTATGGAAAGAACTCCTACAGTAAGCCCCTTCAAGCTTCTTCCTGAGCACGTTGTCAGACATGTTTGATTTATTGTTTCCTGTACTAGACTATTCGCGTCCGGTCGTGTCAAACCTGTCATCTACAACAGGCTCTACGACCTCGAGAACCTCGCGGAGGGGCTCAAGGCGATCGAGGAGCGGAAGACATGGGGCAAGGCTATCGTGCAAATAAAGAAAGACAAAGAAAATGCTGCGCGGTCGAAACTTTGAGATTCATTTGATGCTCCACTGCTGGGTGGCAGACTCCCTTTATTTTATTTCTTGATGATAGCTTGGAAGGATCCTGTACATGTATAGTAAAGCCGTATCTTGATTTCTTGTAATGACAAAAAGTGCCTTTTTGGTCACCGTACTCACGCAAGGGTTGAAATTACTAGCGAAGTTATGGGTGTCGTGGCCACGACACCAAAGCCACTGGACACTATCCAGTAAAACGTTTCGAAAACCAGAACATGGATACGTCGGAATCTATGTATGGGATGTGGTATTACAAAAGTGAAAACGTAATGCTGTGGCGGAATGAGACGAAGGACATGGGATGTACGGTCGAATATGCAAGCGAAACAATCCAGACGAGTCGAAGTAATTTTTTCTTCCGAATCCAGCTCGCCTTTGACGAAAGTACGAAAGCGAAGAAAGGAAAACAGAGGGGAATATGAAGCATACAGTTCTGCAACAATGCAACAATCACAAATGTGTAAGTAATATCGACAGCGATCGATCGCATTTTGTATAACTACGTATCGGGTTGACTGCGTTTCGAGGAGCGATTCGAATAAGAGGACATGCGGTGAGACGACATGGCGTCTGCGTTTTGGTGCATGGCTTCGGCATACCTACATCATTGCGGTCAGTTTATGAGAAGCGAGAGAAGAAAAAAAATGAAATAAGGGGTGGAAGGTAGATAGGACTTCAGACTTTGGACATCAATTGCATCGGACGTACAGGAGTTTATACCGAACAAGTTCATTTTCGAGTTCCTCGTTCTTGATACGCAGCATCACGAGCTCTTTCTATAAGTTGATAGCAAGCAGTTTACTTCATTGATTTTATAGGCAAAGATCATTGGGGAACGTACGACGATCTCACAATGTTCTTCATCCAGCGTCGAAAGTGACGTCTCGAGTGATTTTCTGGTTTCGGAGGGGTTGAAATCAACGCAAATGTGTTTAGAAATCATGTCATGCATGCAAAACCCAGTTGAGGTATGAACAAAATGAAAACGCTCACACTTGCCCCGTCAACTGTCGATTCGAGTTCCTCAACGAGTCCATCTCCACAAGGTGAGCCTCTCTATTCCGCACAAGGTCCTCGTACTCTCTCGCATACGAATCAAGCATCAGCGGGGTGATTTTCAACGCCATCGCGTCCTGGACGAACTCGTCCACGCGATACAGGTTGTCGTGTCCGTCATTCTGGTTCCCGACGCTTACGTTTTCTCGAACGCCGTTCTCCTTGAGTGCATCGTCATCCGTTTCCTAAGTTTACGTAACTGAGATGAATTTTTTATCAGGAGGTTTGAGAAAAAAAGAGACGTACGATGTATTCGTCGAACAATCGGTTCTTGAGGAAGGTCAATATATCATCAAATTTCACCTTAAGAAGCGCATCTTCGTTCTTCTGGAGCAGGCCCACGCTGAAACCAAAGATGGACTCCACGCCAGATGCCAGCACGTTATCGTATATCCGAAAAACGATATCAAGAGGGAACCTGGTTCGCGAGGCTGATAGATTAGAAAAAGTCTTTTTTCCGCGCGGACGGGCACGCGTACCGGTAGCTGAACATCGTTAGGAACCACTGTGAGCAGAACATGCTCGATTTGATCCCTTGTCTGAGGAAGTGTACATGGAGGACAGGTAGAAGCTCTTCAACCAGACGGTCAAACTAAAGGGTGCGTTAGTTTGGATCCCTCTGTATCGTTTTGAAGATAAACTACCTGATACATTCGTAGCTGTAATCCAGGCATCTCCGGTAAAAAATGCCCTCGCAAGCCATACGAATGCATAAGACGGACAAGAAGGCAAAAGGCTTCCTCGTCAGGCATCTATGGAGACCATAAGCAACACATAAATTGATCTCCTTGCGTCTTGGCAAACTCACGTTCAGTAACAGAATAGCAACAACAAAAGGTAGTCCTTGACAGTACCCGACTTCGGGGTCATACAAGGAATATGCTTTTAGTACATTGAAGAGGTTTTCTTGACCAATTCCTTGCCCGTCTGTGAAATAATCGTGATGAGGGAACGTCCTTCGACATCATTAGTACCTGCCGCTTTGTGGTGAATGTATGCTCGACGTAGTTTACCTTCCTAAATCACGTAAGATAGCCTTCTCATGCGGACTTGATTCTTTCAAAAGGTTCAAATATGTCTGTTCCAGTTGCTCATCTTTCGAAGCCGACCTGAAGGATAGCAAGTAGAATAACCATATAAGCACTCTCAGATCTCGACCTATGATAATAACCAAATGCGTATACGCACATGAGTTGCCACACCATACCCCGCAAAGCTTTGGGTATCCCCTGCTCGATCGCCCTCGCAAGTTTTTGTGGATTCTGCGAGGCATATGTGCGATAATCTAAAGACGAATATGAGTTTTCTCTGGTAAAACTGCGCGAAAAGAAATATCGAGGGGTTCTTACCGGCCATAACACTTCCCCAGAACTCTTGGATAAAAATGGTCGGTTAGCCTCAGTTCGTCGTAACACCAGTGATTTTTCAAGCAGAGAAGAAAAACGGAGCGGAGAAAGGGAGGGGGGGGGGGGGGGAGAGGTAGGGGACTAACGAATAATGCACAAGAAACATACCCCAATCTATAGAGTTCTCGTCATCCGCCCTCGACGGCCTCCTTTGATGCCCATGCTGCAATCTCGAGAACTCTTCCTGCAGCCGCTGCTGCCCATTCGCGCTCAACCTCCTCGCATCCGTCCCTCCCTTTCCTTCCCCTCCAACACCACCGTCTCCTTCCAACGATTTTTGCAAGTCGAGTCTGTGCAGGAGGAAAGGGAGGTTGCCTCCCTCGGATGCACGGGGTCCGCTGCCTACCGTGTGCGCCGACGCCGACTTGCGGTGCTTCGAACCACCTGCACCTGAACCTGATATAGCATCAGATGGCCCTCCTTTCGAGTTGGACGAGTTAACGACCACGCCGGAGCGTATCGACGCCGCCGAAGCCAAGCCCACGGATGACCTCCCGAACGAAACGGTGCTCCGCCGCTCAAGCATCGACGACGACGGCGACGAAGATCCCGATACGCGTCCAGCAGCGAACGATTTACGTGGGTCGCCTGACCCTGGCCCCGTCCCCGTCAAGGGAACGTTGGAGAACCGCGCGTCATCGTCCATCTCGACTTCACCTTCTTCAATACCGTCGCCAGGTCCGGAACGCGAGCCTGTGTTAGCTTTGCTGTTGGCGTTGTTGCTGTTGTTGTTGTTGTTGGAGAAGGAACCAGAGGCCGCACCGACACCGGATTTGGATTTGGATTTGACGGCAGACCCGAAGTCGGACTCGCGTCGACCAAGTGCCAGCGGTCTCTCAGACATCGTAGGTGAGAAAAGCTGGTCCAGCGCATTCACGTTCGCGTTTGCATTCGTGTCCATATCTGAGGAAGCCGGCACGGGAGATATTTCCTGTACTGGCGTCCTCAAATCTGAGTCCGAGTTCGCTGTCGTTGGAGTTTGCATTCCTTCATCTGCATCTGCCTTCTTCCCGGACCCACCGCCACCAGAACCCGACATATCCATATCAACGACCCCAGACGTCGAGTCCGAGCGCGTCCTCCCAGTCAAAGTCGTCGTCACACGAAAGCTCTGACTCTGAGCGTCGTCCTCCGCCATCGTCTTCGCCGTCTCGGGAGAACTAGTTTGGCGTTGATATTATTTTTTTCCGTTCCTTTTCGTTTCGTTCCCTTCTCCCGGTTTTCGTTACTTACTCACCTATTTGCGTCACTGCAAGCAAGCAAGCCGTGGCCGTGGTCCGTGAAGTACAAGTAGACGTCACGTTATTTGCTAGTCGTTATTTCTACTTATTCCCGGCCTTCAGCGTTGTGGGGTGCATGGAGGGAAAAAAGCCGTGTGCTGGGCCCCGCGCGCTGGGTGCTGGGTGCCGTCACGGTGTGAGTGGTGCTAGTTGGGTAAGGTAAGGTAAGGTAAAAGAGCCTGGATCGTGGACGTGAACGCGTCCCCGTCGCGGCGTTGACGGAAAAGGCCAAACCTCTACCTCTGCTGCCTCTGACCGATCCGATCAACACCGTAAAATCCCAGACTATCCCGAGGACGAAACAAAACAAATAAAGAAAAAGAATCAATCGATCGGGGAGTTTTCTTTTTTGCTCCAAAAACAGCTACCACTAGTACCTACAAGCTACAACCTCCAGACGCCAGCTGCATTACGGTAACGGACACGGCCTCAGGATGCCTCGAAGTTGAAATCACGAACAGAGGAACCCATAACGCAAAACATAAGAAGGCGCCGTCCCTTCTGCTCTCGAATGCAACCTTTTCAAACTCGAGTCGTCGGATGGCGGATACTCCAAACAGCGAGGCGATTGGCGATTCAGGTGAAGAGCCTCGACTTGCGACTTGCGACGAACGTCTCCGAGTCCGATTCTCTGCGGAACTTCGTTCAAGAGTTACAGCAGTCTTCTCTTCTATTGGCTGCCAGTACTAGTGAATCGCCTTTTGTCAGCTTCTTCAGAGGGCCACGATCTGTACTTGTTCGACATGCAGATGCCAGTACTAGTGGTTCATCAACTTGAATTACCGTCTGCCAGTGGCAACGGCGCGAGTGCACTCTTTTTGGCTTGAGGCGAGGCCACGAGCCCTTTTTAACTCTCAGAGGCTCTACTGTAGACATACTACATACGGCACGATCAATTCACGGTCACTCAGGCTGACAGTTGCTGTCAAATTAAATTCCAAGCTTAAGGTAATCCACTTTCATTTCATACCAAGTCTCAACTCGATTTACGAATAATCTAGTTTTTCCAGGTCAACAGGACAGACAGTAGCCAACGACGCTTCCACGCCGAGTCTGATTCTGGACATGGACATGGACATGGACTGGTCAGGGTCAGCCACTGTGGTCATTTGTTCCTATTTCTATCCCCTCCCAGTATATATTCCAACTTTAGCAATGGGCTTCGCGGGAGTTCGAAAACTGTGGGAAAGAAAAGAAGGAGAGGGAGAGACGGATTTTGTCGAGCAATAAATTCTTTTCTCGATCCGTTGACCGACCGTCGTGCTTTCTCATCGGGAATGAGATTGACTTTCCCCAGACACAGGCTGGTAGTACAGTAGTAGTACCGGTGATCCACATGCTACACGCGAACTGGCTTTCTTTTTCTTTTCTCATGTTTTCCTTTCCTTCTCGTTTCTTCAAAAAAAAAAGGAATGATAATATTAATTTTAGTACCAGTACCACTACACACTACCCGTCGAGCTGACGCCAAACCTCTGCCTCTGCCTCTGCCCCCGATCCGATCAACGCCAGTCACCAGTCCACGAGTCCGATGATGGTGTTGTTGTGGGTCCCACGTTCGCCCAATCTGTCTGTCTGCTTGCTTGTGTCTGTGTCTGTGGGTCCACTTCTGACCCAGCTCTCCAGAACTTACACTCAACACTCAACTCTCCCTTTCCTTAAGCTTCCCTTTCCCGTTTCGGGGGGGGGGGGGGGATCAAAAGAACGAAGAACAAAAAAGAATGAAATAGAAATAAAACCAAAGACTACGGTAATACGCTAATACGGTAACACGCTAACACTGGCACGAGGCGAGAAGAGACGAGGAAACTTGGTCGATATGCCGTATTGCCGTATTGCCGTATTGCCGTATTGCCGTATTGTATTGTATTGTAATGCAAAGTAAAAGTAACGTAACTTGAATGCTTTGTAAAGTAATGTCAAGTATTGTAAAGTAACGAACGGGTGAATGAACGGATGATTGAAAAGCGAAACACACAGGCAGACACAGACACACACAAGCAGACAGGGAAGGGGGGAACAGAAAAGAAGGTGGATCGGTCGAACCTCGAATGAAAATGAATGCGAAAAATGCGATGAATGATAATGAAAAGAAACGAAAAGGTAACGAAAACGAGAAGGGAAACCAAGACGCAGAGAGGAGTTTAAAAGGTTAAAAGCTAAAAGCTAAAAACAAAACCAATTTTTTAAAGTAAAAGAAAAAAAGCCCTCTCCGCTATTACACTAACACTAACAAAAGCGAAAAGGGAAAAGTAAAGAAGAAAAACTATTACAAAAAACGAGGGTATGAAGATTAGATTATCCTTCCCGCCGCCGCCGCCGCCGACGACGACGGCGACGGAGAAAAACGTACAAGTAAAGAAGGTTCGGATTCTGGATTCTGGAACCGATGCTCGAAGCTCAAAGGGAGTGTGGGCGATTAGTGGGCAGTTGGCGTGTCGTTGGTGTGGACGAATGCCGAATGTATGCATGAATGAATGAATGAAAGGTGAAGCAGAAAAGAAGAGAAGAGAAGAGAGAGGGGAGAGAGAGAGAGAGAAGAGGAAACCACGAATGATGGCGTACAAGGAATGGGAAGCTGCAAACGAGGGGAGGGCGATGAAGTTGAGGGAACGGACCCGTGTCACGGCGGAATGAGGTGCGATGAGAAGTGAACAGCGAACGGCATACCAAGAACAACAGACGACACAGACAACAGGGGGAAAGAGAGAGAGAGAGGAAAGAGACAAAAAAAAGTAAGACTGAGGCCCTCACGGCTTGACCTCCGCATCCCGCTTCGCCGCACCCCTCAAGTTCCCTCTCGAGAACAACTGCCGGAGCCTCGCCCGACTCTTCTTCGGCACAACCCCCACCGCCCCCGAACCATCCTTCCCCGACCCATTCGGCGTCAAATTCATAAACGACTTCAGATTATCGCGCAACGCCTCGTCCGCAGACGAAGAAGAGCTCGAGGTCACCGGCATCTGCATCGTCTCCTGCCGCTTGTGCCCGTATTCCGGACGGATGGTCCCCTGGCGTCCGCGGATGGAGGACGTGATCGTTCGAGGCGGGTACGTCGAGATGGTGTCGGTTGGCGAGGGGAGGACCGTGTTGGATGACATGGGGGCTGCTAGCGAGGGGTTGATGTGCAAAGCGGGGCGAAGCAAGGGAGTAGGTCGCGCACTCGTTTCGGCCGGCTCAGTCTGCCATTGGAACACTGTGTTCTCCCGGTGACTTCGCATACGGTCGAACGCTTCGAAATTCTTCATCTCCAGTCGGCGGCGCTGAACGGTTCGCGGGGAAGCGTGGGAGATCGTATCAGGTGAACCTTCCTCAAAGTCATCATCTCCATGGTCGGAAGGCGTGCTCGGAGACACGAAACCTCTGAATCCCGTTTTGTCAAAGTATGCAAGCTGGTCAGAAGGAGCGATGGCAAGTCCGATATTATTCTCTGGCATGTGCGAGCGAGGGAAGGACTGCGTCGTCGAGACGGACTCGGAAGCGGACGAAGACGAGACTGGGCGGTCGCTTTCGGAGTCTGAGCCCGTGAACCTCGAAACCAGAGGCTGTCGACTCATGCGAAGATACGCGAGGCAGTCTTCATCATCTTGGACTCTAAACTCGGATATGGACCTATAATGCATAGAAGACGAGCGCGAGCGCGACGAAACAAGAGGCGCGACATCCTCATGACGCCCAAACGTTCCTTCATCGCCCAACGACACTTTCGCCTTCTCAAAATCCTCGGTCTCTCGCCATTCGTGAGGCAACGCGGGCCGAGCTCCACAGTCGGCACCCGAAGCGGTGCAATAAGCGCTGTTAGACTCTTCCTCTTCCTCCTCTTCCTCCGAAAGAGGTGGTCGGATGATGGGCTGGTAAATACCGAACGTCCCGCGATTGACTTTATCGACCGGCGTCTCGACTTCATCTTCATCGTACTGCATGACGGGGGTCTCCACGTCGAACTCTTCCTCTCGTTCATCCGTCTCCGGGGTTTGCGCCTCCGGCGAGCGATAGGAAGGCCCCTGCGACTTCTTCGAATCCGTCGCCGGCTCATGATCCTCTCCGTCAGATTCACCAAGTGAGAAGAATTCGTCGTCCTCAGAAGCATATGACTCAAAGATCTGAGCGTGTATGTCGTACGTCCCCGAAACATTCGAAGTGCTTCGGGATCGACCTGTGGGAATGCGAATGGCTTTGCGGCGTTGTCGCTCTTGCTGTCCTACGGCGTGCATGTCGAGGAAGCACCGAATGCCGTCCAGTTCACCTTCTGTCAGAGGTGACAGCGCGTTCTTGTCCAGCGCCGACGACGATGCGACCTGGATCTCTTGGGAGACGCTCGATCCGCAAACCTCGGTTGCGACGCGAGGCGGGGTTTGAGGGGGAGACTGGAGTGCCAGACGAGGCGGCGCAGGTCTGGTAAAAAAAAAGGTAATCGGAAACCCAAGTTAGCATACTGACGCAAACAGACATAGTAGTTTTATAGTCACTCACAGTCCCTCGGCGAAAGTGAAGAGTGACTTTTCCTCCGCGGGGGTTACAAGAGCTGTCAAAGACCCATTCGCATCGGCGGTGTACCACTGACTGCTCGATAAGCCCAAACCGCCTCCGCCTGTATGCGCCCGCAGGTTATAATAGCCATTCGCACTGACACTTCGGCGATGATGCCGACGCACTGATCCGCGGTCCTCCTGACCTATTGGGAGGAGATTCATGGCGCGCGTCGACGGACGTGGACCGCTATAGGACTTTATGATGAGTTCGGAGGACGGAAGTAAAGGAGCCTGCAGAGTGCTTGGGCTCGGAGTCGTCGTCGACGACGACGAAGCCAGATGATCCAATCCAGAAGGTGGAGAAGTGAGGTTCGGCGTGAGAATGGGAGTGACAGGAGTCGAAGTGTCATGGCCAGGGGGATCCGTGTAGAGATAGCGGGGGACAGGCTTGCGTTTCACGGAAGTCAGACTGCGCGGGGATGCAATGTCTATGACGGGAGACGCATATACGCCGAATAAATCGCCAGGAGACGCCTTGGTGGCTTCGAGGGGAGGCGACGGAAGCTGCCCAGAGTCTGAGGCAACGCTAGGAGAAGAGATGCTACAAAAAAATCAAGGAACGCTGTCAATAACACAAGTCACCGACCCGAAGGCTAGATGTTGCATACTCGATCACGATAGTTGGTTCCTCGCTACTCTGATCTGCTGCTTCCGGTGGCGCTGACAAGTCTGGAGAAAAATGGGACTTTTTCCCAAACTTGACGCCTGGTGCGCTCTTTGTTCTCCTATATGCCAATGAAATGAATTTGTACCGCATCTTAGCCCATTTAAAACGTCAGAGACGTACCTGCGCACGAGCCGGATCCCGCCAGGGGTCCCATCTGCGAATTCAGATTCGGGCGTCTTGGGAGGCCTGAATGGACAAGAACGAAACAAAATCAGTGTCATTTTGGCAAATAAATATACTCAACTACATACGGAGTTTCAGGTGGCCTGACGCCGGAGTTCTGAGGAGTGAAAGATGCGCCCAGGGGAGAAGGCATAGGAGATATGGGATATGCAAGTTTAGGATGTGTAAAGTCGATGCAATCGAGGGATTTCGGAAGGGACGGGGAGGAGATGGTTGGAATGCGGCGACCTTTTTGCGAAGAAGCCGGAGAAGGGATTACCTTTGGTTTGGAGCTGCGAGGTGAATTATTGAAAGAGTGAGCTCTAAAGGACGGCATGGGTGGACGGAAGTCATCGTCCGGGGAGGGTAGTTGAATGTTGCTGGAGCTTGCATGGGCATTGACGCGGAAAGAAGGGACGGAGGTTGATTTCCTGATGACCTTTTTCCTGTCAGTCGAGGGTGGCAAGCTAAGGACAAAAAAGTGAGTGAGTTATAAGATTAGTACTTTGTTTTGAAAGAAGAGTGGAACGGGCATACGTCTGGGATGGAACGGGAACGGGTATACGGGAAGGTTTGTTGAATACACCGATTGTTGCGGAGAGAGCAGAGTGCCATATTCCTGTAGGCCTAGGAGAGGTATGCTTTGGGGGAGAGTTGATATCTGGGAGAGAGGGATGAGGAGGATGAGGACGGAGAGTGGAGTCGAAGGAAGGGGACATGAATGAAGGTCGGGGAAGGAAGAAAAGGGAACGAGGGAGAGAGCGAGAGAAGATGGTGGAAAGAAGGAAAGAAGAAGACGAGGAAAGAGAAGAAGGGAAGGGATATAAGTTGGATGAAAGGAGCGGGAAGGGAGGGAGAGGACCGGCCAGGACTCGAATGACTATATACTGGACAAGTGAGTGATATATTTATCTTTTAATTAATTACTGTAATTCCCTTTATTATTATTTTATTTTATTGACTGCAGCTGGTCGTTCTTCTTCTCGGATGAGAGAGTCGACTGGCATTCGCTGTCCGTTCGCTGTCCACCGCTGCCTTGTCATCCGCATGGTCGTTCATCTTCAACTTCAACTTGCTCTCTCTCTTTCTGACGCGCCTTTACCCGACACGCGTCTCGCGTCTCTTTCAATTTACCTTCTCACTCACTCACTCATCCTTCCCGTACACAACCCAGATGGACACATTCCCAGACAAATAAAACGACAACTCCATCTCATTATCCCTATCCCTACCATATCCATACAGGGATACCCATCTCCCGCACTTCTCGTTCATTTGTCGTCGGCCACAGACACATGGACACTCACAACCGAACCGAGCGCCCCCACTTGATCCCCACTCCTGTTTGAGTGTCCAAGTCCTCTCCTCTCATTCACGCTTCCCGCTCTCTCACTCTCTCACTCTCCCTTTGCAACGGGCGACGGCAACAGCGCCTCTCTTCCGCCTCCTCCCCGCACCTTTCCCATCAGGAAATCCCCTTATCCACAATATTAATCTCTATCACCATCTACCAAGACAAGACCAAGATTGTTGCGCCTTATCCTTCGTCAGCCTGATTTACGTTCTCGTTCTCGTTCTCGTTCGTGTGCGTACGTGCTTCTTCACGTCCTTCTTCACAGAAGCCGCATCAAACTGTCAACCTAAACCCAATCAAACCCACACACCCTCCCTTCTCTTCCTCTTCCCTTTTCACCGTCCGTCTAGCTAAGAACCTTACATTCAGATTCATTTATCCCGCTTTCGTCTACGTCTGTGTTTCCCGACGTCTCGTCCTGCTCCTGCTCAACAGCACGCATGCATCGTCATTGTCCCATGTGTTCCGAGTTACCAGTCCTACCCAAAACACGGTTGACGGACGACTCCACTCAAACTTTCGAACTCTCTCTTGCTTCCGCTTCCCAACTTCTTCTTCCTCCCGTCATCGTCGTCGTCGATCCCGAACCTTAAATCACCGCGTCAAACTTAATCCTCCCCCTCTCCCGAGAACACAATTACAACATTAATGTTGATACGATAAAGGGAGGTTTCGATCTCGACTTGCGTCGTGTGGTGCGTGTCCGCAGTTATTATTATTATTAATATCAATATTAATGTCGATGTCGATATTGTAATTAGAACTGGAACTGCAACTATAACTCTTCTTGACAGCCCGAGCCAGAGTCAGACATGCAAAGAGGGCAGGGAAGGTAATTCGGGATTCTCCCAGAAACCCAGAGATGACGGTAATGTTACTATTAATGTTACTAGTCGCGATATCCTCCTCCGCAACTCCGAGTCCACCGCAGCACAGCACAACGCAGCACAACATGACACAGCACGACGCAGCAGGAGTGCAGAAGCAGAGGCCTGGAGTCATTAATGTTGATTTTCGCTCGACCTCGACCTCGACCTGTCATCTGTCGTCCGTTCCGTGATTCAATCAAATCAAATCAGGCCAGGTTCAGGTTCCAGCCTTCCGGAGGGCGTCTATCCTCACTCACTCACTCACTCCCTCACTTACACTTGCACTCTTACACCATTCCACTCACTCATCATTTACGCTCTTACGCTCTTACACCCTTTCCACTCTTTCACTAAAATCAAAGTTTCACTCGTTCGCGGACTCCCAATACCGACGCCGACTCACTGTACACGACTTTTCCCCCCATCGCCGTCGTCGCCATCTCCATCCCATCTCTCATACTCAAATTAAGTCGAATCAAACCAATTCAAACCACCCACCCACACTGGCATACGCACGCACGAAAATCCCCATCTTATCTCCATCGTTGCAACCCCCCCACCCCCTCCTCTTCTCACTGGTACAGTGGTAGTAGTACTCCTGTCCCACTCATGTGACGGACCTCAGGCTGTCCCTGTCGACACACTTCGCCCCTCCGCCTCCGCCTCCGCCATCCTACACACACTCAATTCAGTCTTCCGTCCAGTCTTTTCCAGTCCAGTCCGGTTCAGTCCAGCTCGTTCGTTCGTTCGTTCGTTCTCCGCATCGTCCGGAAATACGGAAATACGGAAATACAGATATCGGAATCAGAAACGCTCTAGGCCTCCTCCACCGTCCACCGTCCACCGTCCATTGACCATCGACCATCGACCATCCCCTGCCCGCCCGTTTCAGCTTCTGTTTACGGGTTTCCAGTTCCAGTTTCAGTTTCGGTTTCGGTTCCGGTTTCGTTGACTGAATAACTGATTCGCGAACATCCGTGTCTCCGTGTGCCGGCGACTCGCGATTCGGGTGCTCGTGCTCGTGCTCGTGCTGGTAACAGGTAACAGGTACCAGGTAACAGGTGTCGTGTTCCATTCTCACTTCAAGTTTTAGGTTGTTTTGCGGTAATCGTACGTACCTTTACGGTAGCGGAAACAGCGCCGGGGACAGAGACAGTGTAAGCATCCCGACCGTACGGTCAGTCCCAGTAATGCCAGCGCCAGTCCCAGTCCCAGTACCAGTAGTCTATTACTGGCACTCACGACCCCATGGCCCCATGACTTCTTCCCCCCAGGCTCCCACCGAATACTAGTAGTGAAGACGCAGCTCGTATCTCGCTGACACTGGTACTTAGTAGTTCCCGGTCTCGGCCTCGTTCCGAGTCGTTCGGACCCTCTTTTCTTACATATCCCGTGCTCCGCTTTCTGCGTTTCGTATTTTGTAGTCCGTGCTCCGTGCTTCGTGTAACACATACAAGAACACGTACACGTACTCGGAATCCCCCCACAGGCACAACGCACAACTTGAACGCACGACGCGCGAATCGAGTCGTACCCCCCCCCCCCCCCGCGGGCAGTGACAACCTGTCAGAGACAGAGACGCAGGATTACGATATTCACTTCCTTACTTCGTTACTTCGTGTTTTGCTACCAGCTACGAGTCCGACTACTAGTTCGAGTACTAGTACGCGTACGACTACTGGTACGAAGACGACGACGAACGGCGCCACCGACCGACACCGTGGGACGACACACCGTGACCGCGATTCGTATCGTCTCCGCCCCGCATAGCGCGGAACGCGGAACGCGGGATGGAGGAATCCGAGTCCAGTCCGGAGTCCGGAGTCTGGAGTCCAGGCGCGTAACTATTAACTGGAACCCGCCGGAGTATCGCATGGTGACCTATATATGACGACGCGAAAAAGGAGCTTGAAATTTGGAGGGGAAGGAAAGTTCTTGTTCCAGACAGACGCGGACTTGGGAATGGACTGGGGGAGAGAGAAAACCGATAACCACTGGCACACCAAAAACTCTTCGAGTCATCGACGACTTACTGGTACGCACACACAAGGGTCCGAACCACTGGCAGCTCCGACAACTTTTTTTTTGGACCTGACGAAACTCAACTCTCAGGCTGAACCGTCCTTCTTTCCTTTCATTCGTTTTTTTTTGACGGAAGGAAAGCAAACTTTCAAGTAAGTCATTTATCAACATCAATTGCCAGTGAATCATTAGTCAACCCCAGAGTCCTCCGTATTCAAGTTACTAAGCTTTCCAAGTTTCAAGTTAATCGCCTCGACCACCTCGATCTCGACTGCCGTGCCAGTGATCTCCTTCCGCCTCCGTCTCGTCTCTAACAGGCTCAAGCTCAAGCGCAAGCGCAAGCTCAAACACGGGACGAGATGATCGGAGAATGTTTGAAAGAGTCTAGAGTCTGGGCCCAGAACCCCGGACCCAGACCCATGCTTGTGTCTGTGTCCGTGTCCCTCCGCTCCAATTCTAATTCAATTCTAATTTACATCAGGCGAAAGAAACTATAAATAATTCCCCGGGCTCCGACAAACTCGGACTCGGACTCGGGACTCGAGGAACGACTTTCGACTTCCGACTTCTAGCTCACCTGTCGCTCCGCTTACTAGTGCTAATACCAATACTGATAATACTACTGATACTAATACGAATACGAGCAATATTAATACTAGCAAGCCCTCAACGACTACGACTACGACAGTCGACTATCCAAGTCGGCAAGTCCGAGTCCGAGCCAGGAAACCAACCCCCAGCCCCAGCCCCAACCCCGACATCGACGTTCGTTACCAGTACCAGTCCAGTACCAGTCACCGGCAGCTCAGCGTTATTACGACCAAAGTTGAAGAAGCCAAGGCTTAGGTTGGCGTTAGAATTAGAGAGTTCCCGAGTTGGTGGCACTAGTACTGGCAAAAGTGCAGCCTGAGTCCGAGCCCGAGCCCGAGTCCGAAGCCGAGGCCGGATTAATATTGAATCTCCCAGTTCCAGTTCGCGGTCGCACGGTTTCATATTCCAAGCTTTCCAAACTCGGAGGCTCGGAGGTTCGGAGGCCCCCGTACGAAAAGAAATTCGACGATTCAGATGAATCATGGTCAACCTGAGCTCGAATCAGTCTTCAACTCGAAGCGACAAATAGAACAACATCAATTATACAGTACAGTAAAGCTGTACATTCATGTAATGTAATGTAATTGTACGGTACCATTGGCACTGGTATAACTTGAAAGAAATCGGGCTTCCTTCCGAGTCGATTCGGTCGATTTATTCGATTCGGACTCGGGGCGCCGCGTAGAGAAGAGACTGAAAGTAAAATAAAAAGAAGATGACTAGGGAGAACTTGATTTGGAAGAGAAAGAGGAAGAGAAAAGTCTGAGAGGGACGGGAAGAGGACGGGTGCAACTTGAATGGAAATATGGTGAGAGTGAGAGTAAGTGCCAGTGAGAAAGAAAAAAAAGAAAGAAAGAAAAACTTGGAACTCAGAGACGGTGGGTATTTTGAGCGTCGAATGAGAGAGAAGAGGAAATTAGAAGACGCGAACTTTGAATAGATGACAGTAGAAGTGAAAGGGGGAAGGAGCTGAAAAAACTAAGGGTAGTGATACAAATTACAGTAAACCTCTGATTCTGACTCGGACTCGGCGGAGAGGGCAGGTACCACAAAGGGGAAAGACAACGACAACACGGGGCCACGGGCACGAGGATATTACAACCTGGCAGACATGCCGCTCAAAACATCGAGAGAAACAAAATCAATCGGGAATCAACGGGAGGGAGAACACTTGACTACGGGGCTTGACGTTGCGTCGTGATGAGATAAGAAAGGGAGAGCCTGCCAGTGAGCTCGAAAGGTGCGGGGAGAAGTGATTCAAGTGAAGAACGGTCAGCTTTCAGGAAAGGAGAAAGGTCGGGAAAGCATCGGAAAGGTCCATGAGCGGCGAGCAGGCTCGGAATCGGAAGACTTGGTCATAAGAAAGAGAAAGAGACAGAAGGAGAAATCTGAGAAAGGGAAGCATGAGCATGAGTAAAGGTTGACCCGTTGCAAACGAATCGTCGAGTCCGTCGAAAAGCAATAAAGGTACAAACATACGATCGAAACAAATCAAATCAAATCTATCGCTCTATTAAACCCAACGCAATGAAAACAGTTATATGGTGGCGTCGAGGGGCGACGGGTGGGCGTTTTGCAACAACAGCGAGTGGGGGATCAATAAAAACAAACAACAGCAGGCCACGATGCGATGTGGTGAGTCCATCTCGGAAGTACGGAAGTACGGCATTTCGCGAAAACGATAGAGGGGCGTGGGAAAGACAACAAAGCGGACCGCCGGTCGGGTTCTTCCTTCTGAAAATACGACCATGAACGAACAAGTACTGAAAAAGGCCTGCCGAACAGAATAGCGCGCACACAAAACTCGCCTCGATTATCGGTATGACGTGCGTACACATGATTAGAAAAAAACAGGAGAGGGTTGAAACTGGAATGTTGGATTCTGGATGAGGGAGATAAATGCAAAGATGGTCGTTAGGCGGTGATGCGGGAAGCAGCAAATGTCCATGATGAAGAAGACAATGAGGAGGTTTGAAGTACCGAGCGCGTCGGGAGACTTGGGGAAACTATCGGAATGAAGATTCTGAAACGCCTGGGCTGATACGATTGCGACTAATCTGACGCTGGCGATGGGTGCGAGTGCAGATAATGAGTGGCGTTTTCGGCGGTCTCTGTGGTGATGAAGATGAGGATGAAGGAGGATCGACTTGTAGGATTGGCCAGCGACAAAGGCTCGCAAGGGTTCAGTGAAACATGCAACAGGTCTTAGGAACAGGTCATCTCGAAAGCCAGAGATGACGATGTCATCTCAATATCTCTGTCTCGACAAATTCTGCGGATGTTGGTTCGGCCTCCTGAACGGCGACGCAAGCATCCCTGCTCCTCCAACACTCGGAACAGCGCTAGTTGGACTCCCACCAGACCCGGGTCCGGGCACGAAAAGCGCTCCTCGATTCTGCGCCGAACGTTCCTTTCGCCGATAGTGCGTCGGCGAGGGAAACGGTTCTGCGATACCTTGCTCCGGGCCGGATGAAAAGAAGATTTTTGGTCGCCACGACTCGCGTTCATCCATCACGCACGAGTTCTTGAACTTCTCGACGAGGGCTTCTTTTCCTCTAGTGGACATAGTGAGTCTGGTTACGAAATGTTAAATAGAGCAGATAGGAGACGTACTGATAGTTGGCATAGCTCATCTGCAAGACCTTCTCGGAAGAGAACATGTTCCTATGGTTCGGCGCGAGGTTAGCAGCTTGTGTTATAGGTTATACGACAGAGAGAGTACTGACCATCTTACTCCCAATTTCGTCTTCGCGAAATGAAGCAGATCTTCAACGTAGATGAAATTTACAAAGGCTGGAGATCAAGTCAATTTCGGCGTTCATGTCGACTTCAGGCCGACTCACCATATCCAACATTACATCCTGAGCAGAACGAAAAGAAGGTCTGGGTTAGCAACACCGTTCAAACTCCCCACAGCATCTCTTCAATCTCACCGTTCTGGAAATCCATCCTCAAGTACAAGAAATCGATCTTTCGCGGACACACCCTTCCAATGAATTCAATCAAGTCCTTGTCGCTCAATTTGTTCGGAATATTCTTGATCATCACCGTCGTCCGCGTGTCCAACCCCCCTGCGATCCTCCCCAAATCAATCTGGTTTCGCTCCGGGGGTGCTTCTCTGGTTACGTCGATGGCCGAGCGCGCAGCTGCAGGCAGGTGCGTCATCCCACCCGGTGATAGCGACGAAGAGTGGACGGAGGTGTGTCCTGGTGCTCCCGGTGAGTGTGCATGGAACATATGCATAAATGCATCAGGGTCCGGAACACCGCACACAGCAAACCGCGGTGCGTACGATCCTCGTCCATGGCCTAGGGCGGACGACCCAAAGTCGTATCTCGGGCTCGTCGCCGTCGAAGGCGGAGGTGGTGGGAGGTAGTACGGCGACGCTCCCGGATGATGGGGCGGGAGCATGCCGCCCGGAGCTGTAGGTGACGGATAACCCATGTTCATGCCCATGTTCATACCCATCAGGTTCATGTGCGGTGGGCCTTGAGGGACGAGATGTGTGGGAGAGGAGTAATACGAGCCCGGGGTATACATCGATCCTACGTGGCTATAGTCGCCCGTAGCTGCACCCGACTGGGGAGGTGGTGTGCGAGGTCCGCCTGGCGAAGAGTCGCTCTCTGTCGGGTTACGTGGGCGATCGATATTGCTCTCCTCGCTGAAGTCCCTGGCGTGCGTGTGGCTGTAGCCAACGGAATGGGAGTCCGACATACAGTTGTTCTCTGGGGTCGTCGGACGGACGCGTTGCTGTTCCGAATTCTCTGGTGCTGTCGTGCGCCCTGATCCATCCGTTTCGTAATTTCTCCGAGAAACGACTAACCCAAAGCCAGACGAAGACAATGGTTCTGTGCTTTCGCTGGGGCTGATGACCCTCGGGCTTGCACTAGACTCGCTGATCGCGCGGGTCCGAGTCCCAAGTCTGTCGAGCGAGAGCGGGAATGGAGCCCCAGTAGCCTGCGAATCACTTGTCCCAGCGTTCGTACCCGATGTAGAGACGAAATTTTCGGCACGTCGAAGTGCGTCGAAACAGAATGTGTCACTCGTCCTCCTCACATGGTCATTGACACTCGCACCGTTCGCAATACCGCCCCACTCATACCCAGAGCGGGTGGGTGAACTTGCCGCATAGCTTAGACTGGCGTTGACGTTTGCGTTTACTGCGGCACGTCTCCTCAGGTCTTGTTCGCTTGAACTTTGGTGTAGGTGGTTGTTCAGTGGCCCAGTGGCATGACCTGTTTGGGTTCCATCAGTGCCGCCGCCACTCAAGGAACTGTTACTGAAGCTGAGTGCCGAGGCGTGTCGGAGAGAGGCATGCGATGGAGAACGTTTGACAGATCCAGTCGAAATGCGACGATGTGAAGCGTAGTCAGCGGGCACTCCTGAGCCAGTAAACGCCGCCGTAGCGATGCTCGAGGTTTCCAGGTCACGAGAAGCAAGGAAAGGCGATGAGTTACTCGCACGAGTATCATCTAAGATTGCAGATCCATCTTGGAAGAAAGCGGGTGTGAGCGGAGAGGAAGACTGAGATTTTGAGGGTTCGCTGGGGAAAGGGATCCTGCTTGAAGCCACTGGAATCGCAGAAGCGATAGCATGGAGTGGGACGATCCTGATTCGAATTCCAAATATATTGCGGTCGTTTAGGTTCTCCATGGCGTTAACAGCGTGTCGACAGTCGAAGAACTCCGCCAGGTAGACTGGCCACCTTCCAAAGACGGATGTGCCATTTATGATGCCATTCGCAAGACTGAAGGAGTGAAGGCCACCGAAGCCGCTGACCATGCTTTGCAAAGACGGTTGGTCCATGTTTCCCTCGGCGCACACAAGCATATCCCCCTCCGTGGAGTCCAGAAACTCTGATTCTCCAAGCAGCGTCCTCAGCTGCGCAGCGCCTACTCTTTCGGTCCGGATTTCCGCACCACCGAAGTGAGGAAGAGTGGTGTTGCCCGAAAGTACACGCTCTGCGAGCAGCGTGTCTAGCGAACTGTAAAATGCGAGAATGACGAGACCTTCTGTAGCTTGAAAGCGAACGCAGATGCCTTTAATATCGCCTATATTCTGACGCTATTTTTGAATAATCAGAACGAGGACCCCCATATACCCCCCAGAAAACGGTACGCTTACCCGAAACGTTTCTTCGAGCTCTTTAATTGTCGCGTTTTGAGGCACGTTTCCGATCTATTGTAAGGAGAATTCCGCGGATTTGCCAAAGCCACGCATATAGCCACATCGAGAGGCGGAAAACGGATAAGAATTCACCCAATTTAGACAATGAGAAAACCACGCGGACAAGCCAAACGAGCAGATCGAAAGAAGAAGGAGATCACATACAAGCAGGTATCGTTCTCTCCCAGTCCCCTCGCGCGCTCCGGACTCCTGGAGATCAAGGAGGATCCGGTGTTGTTCGGGGTCCGAGCTCGGCGGAGCGTCAGCTCGCTCTCCTAGGTCGATGGTTGTCATACCACCGTCTGTTCCTGCGCTGGCCTCATGGACGGCGTTGGTGCGCCACGAGCCTACGGCGACGGGAGACAAAGGAGGAGGCGCAGCGCCTCCGCTGTTACCTCCGTTTGAGCGGGCAGATGCCAGAGACTGAGCCAGAAGACCCGCCGAGGACGGGGTCGGAGGGGGAGCTGATGAACCTTGAGCGCGTGCGGGGGTTGAGAACGCGTCGGAAGGGTTTGTGGCCGAGGCTGATGGGTGGTTTGAGGAAGAAGCAGAAGCTGGTGTAAGTGGGGGCGTGAGAGGCGTGTGAGGTTGAGAGGGACGGCCTCTCTCAGAGGGTGTACCTGAAGGCTTCTGGGAGGGAGATGTCGTAAAGAACTCTGCACAAGCAAAAGACTATAAGTTTGAAGGCGAAAATGCATAAGAGAAGAGTAGAAGCTTACGAGCGTCGCACGATGGGATCTCCCTTTTTAAATGAAAAAAAAGGCTGAGTGAGTAAAGTTGGAATAGGGGGAGGCGCATATATACCATTGGGAAGAGGACGATCTTGATGGGAGCGACTAGAATAAGGAGGGAATAGGTTAATATCAGACTGTGGGTGGATAGAACGGCACTCACTGGGAAAGGGACTACGGACATGAGGAAGAAGCAAGAGAGCGAGTGAGTGTGGACAAGAGGGACGAAGTGAGATGGGAGTTCAAGAAGAAGGGGGGAAGGATGGGAGGGAGGGAGTAGGAAAGGGAAGAGAAAGGATTATATAGTGCCCAGCAGAAAGAGCGAGAGCGAGTAGTCCCAGCCAGCCAGAGAGAAAGAGAGAGAGAGAAAGAGAGGGTGGCTATCAATCGAGCGATACGTTATGTCAATGCAAATAAAATAAGAAGCATAACTAATAAATATTATATATAATTATAATTATAAATATATATTCAAATATATATTCAAATACGTATTCCTTCCTATATCTACCCATATTGCCATCCGGTTATGTCACCTCCATCTCTATCACAAATCAAAACTTCAGCTCGTTCAAGCAATCAACATGCCCTTCCTTTCTCCAATCCTCTGGCTTAATCTCCCCGGCGGCTGTGCTCTCTTGACGTCTTCTCTTCCCTTTCTTCCCTATTTAGGCCGTCTGTCACGTTAAACTTGATTCCCCCCGATACTCCGCGTCGTCATGTTGTCTGACAGTAAGTCGCGTACTAAAAGAGAGACCAAGGATTTCTCGAAGACGGAGGGGAGAGGACGAACGAGCGCGGAAGCAAATAAATGTGAATAAAGTTCAGAGAAAGTTTGGGCGACTTAGCCGAAACGCGTCGATTAATATCGGATATGACTATTACTTAGCGAGATGAGAGGAGCGAGACGCGTCCCCCGATCTCGATCCTCGCTCCCTCAATTCCCTTTGTCTCAGGGCTCTTTATTCTCTTTGCCCCTCGTCTTCAGACGCCCATAACGCTTAACCCATCCCCAACAACGCTGACACTCTACGCTCTACACTCCAGACGCGCACCTACTAATCGTGGACCTGCAATTTGACACACAGACTCGGGCGATTCCGAGTCATCACGACCTTAATGTCCGTGAGAATCAACCTAGTCACCTTTGACGCGCTTTACACCTTGATTCGCCCCCGAGCGCCGATTCACGTCCAGTACGCAGACGCGTTCGAGCCTTATTTTGGTCAGCTGAGGCCCGAGACGATTAAGAGCTCGTTCAAAGACGGTAAGTGCGTCGGTTCAGTGCCGTTTGTTGTCCGGCCAGCTTGCGTAGTTCTGTTCTAGTAAAGTGGGTGTGGGACGTCGAGAAGGGTGATGATGATTACAGATTAGTGAAGGCAGAGTTGGGAGCAAAGAGAGGTGCGGATCGGTAGTCCTCCGGTGATTCTGGACAGCTTGTTCCGTTGACGTTTCTCTGCTTCTCTTACTCCAGATCTGTCACGTTCCCGTCCTACCACAGACTCGACTCGATTCAGAACAGCCCTTTCGACTTCCTTCCTTCGTGCTCCGTCCTCTGTCCTCGTGTCCGTGTCCTTTCTGCCAGAGCCATCCTCCCGAACTATATAATAAAGTTCACCTTTCGAACCCGCTTTTCTTTTTTTGATATATTGACACGGCCGTCTAACGTATCTCCATCTGATTGACGGCATATCATTAAACTCATTTTTTCTTTTCTTTTCTTTTGAAGCGCTCAAGTTCGTCCAGGCTTCGCGGCCTTCGTACGCACAAGGCCACCACTCCTGGTGGGCCGAGGTGATCCGGCGCACAGCCGTCTCCGCCGGCGCGGCTCCTGACGGTAAGCTTCTTCGATGTCATGTCCAGACTTGACTTGACTTGCCAGTAACTGGAGAGGGAGAGTAGAGTTTCATTTAAATTTCCCCTTCTGGATTGAATTGAATTGGGATCGAGTTGAGTTTGGACGATCAGTCATTAATTGATTTTCCTTTTTTTATTTTATTATTTCGTTTTTTCATTTGTCGTTCGTCGTTTGGGTAGCGGTTGAGACGCATTTGGACGTGGTGACGGAGAAGCTGCTGTACCGGTTCAGCTCGAGTGAAGGATACGTTGCTTATGACGATGCACTTCCTACGCGTTAGTACAGGAAACTTCAGTCTTAATCCTCAAGTGACGTTTAAACGCCATTCCGAACAGTGAAAACGTTAGCAGATGCAGGTATTCGAACAGGCCTCGTCTCCAACTGCGATTCTCGTATCCGTAAGTTCAACTTTCATATCATCGTCTTTCGAATCAATGCGGCAACTCGCTTTCTTAATCCGACACTTGGATTGATATCATCGACCCTCCTTAGTGCAAGCCCTCGACTCGCTCGCCATTTTACCTCTCCTGGATGTGGATGTCATTCTTACAAGCGAAGCCGAGGGTATCGAGAAACCGTCCGCGGAGATCTTCCGGAGGGCGTGTGCAAGCGCCGGCACGAGGGTAGGGGAAGCCTTGCATGTGGGCGATGAGCTGGTGTGGTAAGTTGATTTGCCTGTTTGAGACTTCCGATATCACTGTTTGTTTTGTGAACGCTGATTTATGTTTATGTCAATATTAATGGGACTTGTTTTCTTGCTCGCCCGCCCGACCTTTTGAACATGAAGTGATTATGAAGGGGCGACGGGTGCAGGGATGCATGCGCTGCTGTTGCGGCGGCCTCCTGCTAACGACGGGGCCCCGCAAAGACAGCATGAAGACGAGGAACCGGGCGATGGTGTAAGGTGCATTGCTTCCCTTCAAGATATCAGATCCTACCCATTGTTGCCTGGTAGAGATAGATAATATTATTTGCGATTAGAGCATATGCAAAGTGTCAAAAAAAGAAGTATTTTTTGTGTCTAAAAATAAGTAGATGACCGGTTTGTCTAAACACCGCAATCACCTATTCGGAAATCGCGTTTTTAGTACATATGCCATTAATATTATCAGCAAACTGAGCACCAGCTCGTTAATCCACTCACCAACCAGACTGAGACTAAGCCAGTCCGACGGCGGTCCTCACCGACCCAACCCGAACCCCTTCCCACCCAACGACTCAACCGCGTCCCACCGAGGCCTCGTCCCCTCCCCTGCCGTCGCCGCCGTACTTGTCTCCCCACCCGCCCCCATCGACTTCCCAATATCTTTGAACCCCTTGAAAAGACTATCAGCATCGTCTTCGGGGGTCTTGAGTCCCCGCGTGGCTAGCGCCGATGAAGGCCGGCGGGCGACGTCCTCGAGCTTGTCGCCGAGCTTGAGGGTGGTCCAGCGGATGACGCGTGGGTCGTCCCGGAGACGGGTGGAGAGCGTTTGCATGAGGTGTGGTGGGGCGTCGAAGTGCATTGTCCAGTAACTTAAGTGGATGAGAGGTTTGGTTTGTTAAGTGGGGGAAATGAATACGTACTCTCCGACTTTGTGGGAGGTTTTGTGTCGGCGCATCTTTTGAGGGAGGACTCGTGTGCCTAGGTGCTCGATGGACCGGATGGGACTTCCGTGTTCGAGCAGTAACGTTGCACTCCGTGACACAAGGTCCTTGATGTGTTTCTATGATAGCGATGCGCAAGTGAATAGGCATAAGTATCCGCGTTGTTTGGTACCGATACGACATTTGAGAAATAATTAGGCTCAGATGAACGATAGATTCAAAGAAAGGAGAGGAAGAAGCACGAACGTATTCTGGGTAGTGCGCCGCAATACAAAAGAGCTTGTACAATGGCATTCTCTTGGACTCGTTTCCTCGACTCTTCGATGCCAAATAGTGCCTTAGGAGATGTCTACGTCGTAAAGTAAGCCAAAGAGACCCAGAGGAAAGGGACGCCGTAGATAGGATAGGACAGGTAATGGAGCACCTCCGAAAAATCAGTCTGAGTCTCCGCCTTGACTTCTTTTTGCAATATCGCGTCGATCGGCATCTGCAGTGCCACTGGCACACGACTCAAACTTTTTGGGAGAGACGAGGCTCAAAGCAACCGATTCTTCTTCTCATCGTTACTCGAACTCGAACTGTTCAGGTATACTCAAACAGGCACATCGCTTGCATTTGCATTTTTCTCGTATTCGGCTATAATTCGAAAGGCCCTGAAACTAAACATGTCGATGAGAGCTGTGAGTTCTTAGATCCACCTTATGCATGTGGGATTATGCGCTGTATTGACACGCTGGCAATCTTCTAGATCGTAAAATGTATGTGCTCTTCTGCTACGCTTATTGCCTAGTGGTGGGTATTGCAATTAATCTCGATCTGCATAATGCGGGAAATCTTTACGTGCACCGAAACGACATGCAATTGGAATTGAAGCCGTCATCTCTGGCGACTCTCTCGTGTTGCGTAACACGACGCGCCCCGGTCCTGGGCAGCCGCCTAAAGAGAGGTGAGAGCCCATAAGTGCTCATGTTGGCTGGGATTATTGTCGATGCTAATGCGATGGTACCAGAATCTTGCATCTCGTTGACATCACCGCACCTCGTCTCGGGACACAGTCTCGCGAAGATGAGGTATGTCGACTCTACTTATTCTTATTCAGTAGCAAGCACCCCCTTTCTCGCGCTATATATAAATCTAAAACCATTTCCTAAAACACCTCGTGAACGCTCGTTCTGAACTAATACCGCAGCCGTGGGCCTTCGAATCGCGTGAATTTCTCCGCATGCTCTGCGTTGGCAAGGAAGTCAGCTTCACTTCTATCCACTCGCTTCCGGCCTCCACAGATGACATCCCACGGGACCTAGGCAGCGCCGTTCTACTCCCGCCAGCATCGACTAATCCTAATTCACCTTCGCCGAGTCCGCTACCGCCGCTTGACCTGACATCGGAGCTCCTTCGCGCCGGTTGGGCAAAGACGAAGGAAGTGAAGCATGAGCCTACGGAGGAAGACAATCGGAGACTTGCGCTTGAGGAGGACGCTCGTGCTGGTGGAAGGGGGATGTGGAATCCGCAGGGGCCGAAGGTGGGGATGTTTCGACTTTTCTGTCAAGTCACGTGACTCATGCAATCTGTGCAAGACGAGAGATGTGCATTACAATATGCCAACTGATTCTACTGCCTTTTTGCAAGAGTGGAAGGGCAAATCGCTTGATGGTGTGTTCCTTGATCCTTTGGTTTCTGAGCCTTGTTGACTGATCGTTCACTGAAGCGATAATCGAATCGGTAAAGGATGGATCGACGGTCCGTGCTCGACTTCTCATGCCCGATGGAGAACATCAGCTTGTAAACGTTGCTCTCGCCGGTGTTCGCTCTCCTCGGATCTCAATGAAACCCGAAGAGTCCTCAGAACAGTGGGCTGAGGAAGCTAGATTCTTCACCGAATCGAGAATTCTGCAAAGGGCTGTCCGAGTCCAACTTCTTTCGCTCCCGGCTCCAACCGCCACGCCCTTCCAATCAACGGCAAATGGCACTCCTCCGCCAGCAACAGCGAGTATCTTCATTGGAAATGGTATATAATCTTAATATTATTATACTCACATAATTGAGGCTGGACTCACTTCCTGAATAGTATTACACCCTATTGGAAACGTAGCAGAATTCCTTGTGGCAGCTGGGCTTGCCCGTGTCGTAGATTGGCACGCAGGTATGCTCGCCGCGAGCGGGGGTATGGAACGCTTGCGAGCAGCAGAGCGTGGGGCGAAGGACCGACGGGCATTCTTGTATGCTTCTATGCCTAGTGCTCCAAGCGCTTCGCGAGCTGGAACAACGGGAACAACAACCAACGGGAGTCCGAAGAACTTCGAAGCGCAGGTCGTGAGAATTTGGACTGGAGAACAAGTCTCAGTCGTCCCGAAGAATGGGGGCAAGGAGAGGCGTATACAGCTTAGTTCGACGCGTGCACCGAGGTTCGTTGATCTTTTTGTGTTTGTAGCTTGCTAATGCGATAATTGACAACTAAGCTAATTCCGTTCGCAGAGTTGCAGATCCAAAACAAGCTTTCTATGCCAACGAGGCTCGAGAGGTGAGCACGTGTGTCCTTCTTTCCGGGGGACCGATCTTTACTATTGTACACGATCCAGTTTCTTCGAAAGAGGCTCATCGGCAAGATCGTCAAGGTACAGGTTGACTTTATTCGCCCCAAAGAAGGTGAATTCGATGAACGCGAATGCGCGACTATTCGATATGGGGGCAACAACTCGTGCGTATTTTCAGATTCATTCAAGCGCGTGAGACGAGTGAAGTTTCGCATGCTAGGAATATCGCGGAGCAGCTTATCGAGAAGGGTCTCGCGGCGGCTGTACGGCATAGACGGGATGACGAAGATCGATCCTCTGACTATGACAAGCTAATGGCTGCTGAGCAGGTGTTAGTTGTCTCTCCGGCTCAGAATTGCTCCATCAGCGTTGACTGAACGCTTTATTAGTGCCGCAGAAGCTCAGAAGGGTATTCATTCGGGCAAAGATCAACCGGCCCCAAAACAACCCGTCAACATCTCAGATGTTCGTTATTTGTTTTTAGCTTTCTCATGAAGTTGTGAGAATTAACGTACACGAATTTTTATAGGCTGCAAGTCGTGCCAACTCGTACCTGTCGGGCTTCAAGCGACAAGGACGGATATCAGCCGTTGTCGACTTCGTAGCAGCTGGCTCACGATATAAGCACGTCTTCCGGATCTCCGTCGTATGGGTTCTATTTGTCTGATGATTGATTTAGAATCCTATTACAGAAAGAGAACCAAACCTTCACTCTTGTTCTTAACGGTGAATTCCCTTCCGTCTTTCTTACATGGTAGGGTGTCTAAGGTGCTTTATTCCAGGTATCCGCTCCCCTCGCTCTTCCCGCAACCCATCCGAGAAGGGCGAGCCATACGGTAACGAGGCCGCCGAGTTCGCAACGCGTCGGTACATGCAACGCGATGTCGAGGTTGAAGTCGACGCTGTGGATAAGAACGGCGGCTTCATTGGCTCGCTCTACGTGAATAAAACTGAGAACGCCGCGCTGGGGTTGGTTCGGGAGGGCTTGGCGTCTGTGCATCCATTTTCTGCGGATGGATTGCCTTGGGCTAAGCAATTGTATGATGCCGAGGTACGACGACTTACTCAGAAGTCGATCTGTGTTGAAAGTTGTTTGAATTGTTATGACAGGCTTCCGCGAAACAAAATAAGCTCGGGGTGCGTGGCTGTTGTTTACTCTGCATGCTTTGCTAACTTCCAATGACACTTCCCGGTGCAGATTTGGAAGGACTACGATGCGGAGGCGGAAGCAGCTGCTATCGCGGAAGAGGCCCAGTCCAATGATACCTCTGCGTTGAAGACGGAATATCTTGACATCATCATTAGTGACATCCGTTCACATAACGGACTCACATTCTCAGTGCAAATCCTCAATACCGAAGGTTCGCGTTCTCCCTTACCTTCATTTTCACACATCCACTGGTCTGAATGGGCGATTTTTATTTGTGCGTCACAGGCATCGCCGCGCTCGAGAAACTCATGCACGACTTCTCCCTGCATCACCGCGGCGCCAACACCAGCGGGCCCACTCCCACGAACTTTATCCCGAAAGGCGGCGACCTCGTCTCGGCCAAGTTCTCTGACGGGCAGTGGTACCGTGCCAAAGTGCGGCGGGCGTCGCCACTGAAGAAGGAGGCGGAGGTGACGTTCATTGATTATGGGAATCAGGACACGGTGGCGTTTAAGGACATCAGGCCGCTTGACCCGAAGTTTAGGAGTCTACCTGGGCAGGCGCAGGATGCGAGACTGAGGTGCGTTCTTTTTCGTAACTTCTCGAGATACGAATAGGCATAGTTGGCTCCCCCCCCCCCCCCTCTTTCCCCCTTCTTCTCCGACACATTAATTCATTTGCTTCCGTCTTTGTTTCATCTCACTTATCTACTTCCGTCATCTACCCCGGACTGACGCTATACATTACACTTACAACTTTTTTTTTATCACAGCTTCGTCAAACTCCCCGACCCAACGAGCGAATACTACCCCGAATCCCTCGATCGCTTCAAGTCCCTCGCAGAAGGGCGCAAGCTCATCGCCAACATCGACGCGCGCGAGCCTTCCAACTCCGGCTCCGGCAGCACGCTCCTCCACCTCCGCCTCATCGACCCCTCCGATCCGGCCGTCGCACAAGACCCCACGGTGTGTATTAACGCGGATTTGGTGAGGGAGGGTTTGGCGAGTGTCGATCGGAAGGGGTGCGGGCGGTATTTGGGGAGCTATCCGGGGGTGGTGAGGAAGTTGAGGGAGTGTGTTGGGGAGGCGAAGAGGGAGAGGTTGGGGATGTTTGAGTTTGGCGACGTGGAAGAGGATGAGTGAGTGAGGGGAGGCGTTCTTGAAATACGAAGGTTACGAAAGATAATCAACTTTGGGTAAAATTACTTAGGGCTTGGGTGAAAATGGCTAAAGGCTGGTGCTTGTAATTGTGGAAGGATCCTTGCATACAACAAATGTTTTTGCAAAGTAAAAGTAAGGGATGATTATAATATCCTCTGTCGCCCGCTCCTGGGGGTAGGTTATCCTTCGGCGTTTCATTAGTTCGATAAGTATCAAAGCCCCCAGGCTCAGTCACTCATGCCGTCAACATCAATCGCAGACTATCAAATCATTTCTTTTTTATTCCTCATTCCATAAGACGAGAATCTACGCATCCAGAATTATAGACAAGGACTAACGCAAAAACTAAAACCTTCTAAGATTGGACTTCTCTCTTCTCCTTGACTAAGTACCATTATATTCTACGAACAAAAAATAGATGGAGGACGGTATTAATACAAGAACGGGTTGAGTTCTTGCGTTTAGTCAACAGGGCTACAGCATGCGCGAATTAGTAGGTGTATGCAGAGTGAGGAGCAGGACGCTTACAGGCAATCGATCTTGCGCATGCCGTGGAGGGAGGTGTGGCTCGGCACGCCTTCGATACGATGAACGGCGTTCAAGTTCTTGCGGAGGGTGAGCTGGAAGACTGAGAACGACCCTTGGCTACAAAAAAAAAGTGAATTTTACATTCATCTCGTTAGCTTCCGTCTCCACCAACGTCACGCCACACAAGAAAATAAGAATAAGAAACACTCACCGAGAAATGATCGTCGAGTACGCGAGGAAGAACACCCAGATACGGTACCACCTCTCTCCGTATGCGGCGACAACGTTCTCCTTGTTCGATACCCAGTTCTGGTACCAACGGTAGATGGTCGCGGAGTAGTGGACACCGAGGACGTCGACGCTCTTGACCTCAAACCCGGCGGCCTCGACTTGGTTGACGACCCAGCCGAGAGAGCAGGAGGCATCGGCGCCGGGGAAGACGTATTTGTTCATGAAAAGGCCCCTGAACAAGTTTTCCGAGATGTTAGATGGAAGGTGGGATGGGGTTAAGAAGAGGGAAGAGGGGGGAACTGACCAGATGAGATCTTCGTATTGCCAGCATTGACGAATTCCTGCGACTTGGAGGAAGAAGACACCATTGTCGTCCAAGAGGTCGTAGATTTGCCTGAGGAAAGTTCCGTAACGACGAATGCCTACATGCTATAAGCAAAACCGTACAGACAAAAGTGAGCACTCTTTTCGTTGCGTGAAAATCAGAGTAAGGTATGTCCGCCTACCTCTGCCATCTCCAAAGCCGAGATCTTCGTGAAGCTACCAGGCCCACCCGGAATCTCCCTGTAATCCATGCACAAAATCCTAGCCTTATCCTTGCTCACACCATTATCCGCAATACGCTTGGTTCCAAATGCCGTCTGGTGACGGGAAAGCGTCACACCCGTCGCGTCGCAACCAAAGTTCTTGGCGGCGAATGTGACGAGGGTACCCCAACCGCAGCCAATGTCGAGATAGCGGTCCGTGGGCTGGAGGTCGAGCTTGTTGCAGACGAGGGCAAGTTTGTTGTCCTGGAGCTGTTCGAGGGATTCGCAGCTGGTGGGGTCGAGGATGACGCCGGAAGTGTAGATCATGCGAGGGCCCAAGAACCTTTATACGAGTTAGCATAAGGAAATCGGAGCGACAGAATAATAAATACCAGCCGTAAAAGTCATCCCCTCCTTTGATATTGATATTTGTCAGAATATTGCTCTTTGACAAAAGTTGCATTACTCACGGTCGTAGTGGTCGCGAACCTGTTCTTCGTCCTGGCTCTGAGAGTGCATGACGACATCTGGGATGAGCCTGGTGAGGACGTATTTGAAGAGCTCCGGAGTCATATTGAATGTTGCCCAGTCGTGACGCAGCTCCATAATATCCAGAACGTCACCTAAAAGTAACAGGGAGGGAAAGTACAATGACACGTCAGTATGTCGAAAAAGAGTACCGAAGAGAAATTGTAAGGACCTACCCTTGAAGTCGACTTTGCCATCGAAGTAGGCGTCATGGAAGACTTGCATGGGAATCTTTTCCTGACCGCCGTAGTGTATTTTAAGGCCATAGTCATTGAAGTGGATATATTCTTCAATGTCCTTGCTGGGAAGCTTAACTTTTTCATTTATGCGTTTGCCATAGGTGCTCATGAACGTCCAGTAGGCGATAGTTACAGGTAGGCCGGAAAGAATGAGGAGGAAGACGTATGTTTTGAATCCGCCGTACCAGACGATGGGGATCCATTTTTTGAGGAAGTAAGGAACGCCGAGGACGAGGGCGGCGAGGACGATGTTGGAAAAGGAGCCATTGCCTTCTGCGAGGCCCTCAACGGGTGCGTTCTTGATTGCTGGGCTCTTTGAGACTTGGACGGACGACATCCTGGGTGAGGAGGTCGTGTGCAAAGTCGAAAGTCGCGGCCGTCGTTGAAGAGAAAAAAAAGGAAGTTGGCGAGACGCGGGGAGTATTTGTAGGCGTCGAGACGCGACGGACGACGCGGGATTCGGAAGCGTGTTGATTATGTAATACACAGATGGACCCACGGACACGTCTCTCTCCCTTCTTTCTCTCTGTACTAGTCTGTGTCTGTAGGTCTCAAGTAAGTCTGAGTTAGCTCATCTCGACCATGACCAGTCCCTACACGACAGCATCCAACTCTCCCCCGCCCCTCCAACATCCAGTTCCAACGCACCCGGCTTTCATCCCAGAACCTCCCTCGACTCCAAACTCTCCTCAGGGCTACATGCGCTACACGAGCTCCCCCGGAAACCAGTCTGTTCCACCAGCAAACTATTACGCGTCTACTCCTCAGCCACAACATTCTCAATCTTCAGCTGCTTATTCCGCTGCTCACGCCTCGCAATTTGGTTATGCCCCTGCTCCTGCTCAAGGACATGGTCAAGGACACGCTCATCCACACGCTCAAGGGCATCCGCAGCCGCAGCAATTGCCGCAGGGGATAGACTTTGCGCAGTGGGGTGTCAACCCGGCCACAGCCCATATCGGAATGCAGCTAGGCCAGAGCGCTGTCGCCGCTGGCCAGGAGTACATGCAAAAGAACGTGCGTGTATCCAATCCATCTTTTTAATTTTGTCTTTTGTAACTGACTGACGTCGCGTCTGCTTAGTTTGGAACACATATCCCAGTGCCTCTGCTCAAACATCATTTCAACGTATCAAATGCCTATGTCATCAAGAAACTTCAAATTGTTCTGTTTCCGTGGAGGCATAAGCGCTGGACGCGTGTAAATAGGCCGACGGACCAAGGTCAGGGACAATGGCTTCCACCTCGAGACGATCTCAATTCTCCGGACCTATATATCCCAGGTGAGCGTTCTCCGTCTAATTCCCCCCGAACTCTCTCTAACGTTTTCATGCAGTAATGGCCTTTGTGACCTACATTCTCCTCGCAGCGCTCTACTCTGGTGTTCAGGACAGGTTCAACCCAGAGATTTTGGGAAGAGTGGCTACCCGCGCTCTTGTCGTCGTGTTGTGCGAGTTTGGATTCATTAAGCTCGGCTGCTACCTGTTGAATATCTCGGGCTCAAGCCAGGTCACGGACTTATTCGCGTATAGTGGGTACAAGTTTGTTGGGTGAGTGCGACAATATTCGAACCAGTTGCTGTCACTGTCGTTGACATTTGCGTTGGTATTCGTCTAGGGTGATTGCGACAGTTCTCTTTGCGTTCACAAATGCGAGCCGGATGGTCTACTTCATCGCTTTCCTTTACTCGTTCCTCGCCAATGGCTTCTTCCTGGTATGCTTATCTTATTATTTTTTTCTCATTTCTGTCTGACTTACATTTTCCTCTGCTTAGCTTCGCGCGCTAAAATACGTCGTCCTCCCTGATCCTCGTGACACGTCGACGCACGTTGGAACATTGTCGCCGGGCCAACGGAACAGGCGAATCTGGTTTCTATTCACGATTGCGCTTTCGCAGTTCGTGTCGATGGGAATCTTGGTGCGGATATGAGGATTCGCTACGAGGCATATTTTTCTCCTCTATATATATCCCGACGTGATGATTATGATACACGCAAGATTTGGAATTTTTATTTCATCAGCGCAAAAATGGTGTGTAAAATGGGGGAAGAGTTGTGTGAAGGGGTGAAGAACTGGAGTATAAGGATACGTAAGATGTAAGACACGGAATGCAATGAACGCCTTTACTCCTGCTAAGCCTTCTTGATAAGCTGTTCGATTGTGGATGCATTTGCTTTGAGCTCCGACCACTAAAGTAGTCATTAATACGAAAGCTCGCGAGAAAGAACTCGTGAAGATCACGTACTTGGTCTACCGACAACGATATCCCCTTCTTTCCCGGTTTGAGGTCATCAGGATCGCCATAAAATTCTCGGATATCAATCAAGACGCTCCCTGTGGGACAAAATAGTATTTATAATTAATGTTAAGAAGTGCATTGCTGAAGAGAAGTGGGGAGATAACGCGCGACTACGGACCTTTGAATTTGCGCACCGTTGCGCGGCGTTTGTTGCCTAGGTCTACGTATTTCTCCCCTTCGGTGTTGGTGAACACTGGAAATAACAACGATATCAGTATCTCTTATATTTTTAGTCAGAGAATAAATCTGCCATACCGTTCTTGTTTTCCACAAAAAAATGAGTCAAGCAGAAGTCAGAGAAAAGTGAGTACTGCAGAGAAACTGAGGGGCACCTTTGCAGTTCCTTTCTTCCCTTTTGATGTTGACGAATCTTCCGTGGTCTCGTTATTCTTGCTTTTTTCTTTCTTCCCTTTTGCAGGTTTCTTTTCTGTGTTCGATGCTGGGGATTTTTTGGGTCTCTTCTGCTGAGGTGGTTCGGAGTCCGCAGTAGTAGCAGAAGGGCTGGCTTCGCGCGAGTCTTCCGCGGCTCCTGTGGTGACATTTTCTTCCTCTTCTTCCTCTTCCTCCTCTGAGTGAGCGCGTTTACCCATGTTTTGTAGAGTAGAAGAAGGATAAGATGATGGTTTCTGCTTGAGCCGTGAACGCGTCAAGTAACGGGGAGAGAGGCGGGAGCGCGTCTGAGACTGTGATGTCACGCGCGCATTGAGTAAGCGTGGAAAGGACCTTCCCGATGCGAACGGGTGACGACGCCTCTGCTCATTCAAGAGCTCAGCTCAGCTTCAAGCGAGCGCCAGAGATCCCAAACGAACGCTTTCAACCCATCCATTTTCCTCCTCCACCGTTCTTGCACGCTCGTCGTGCCTAGACAGCAAGAGAGGAGATGAAAATATCCTCCAAACCAAAGCGGTTTGTCACCCCGGTGCGTTAAACTTTTCCCTCACCTGAGAAAAGGAAAACTGAATGAAAGCCCTTGGACCCTGTCTGTCTTCTACAGCATCCCCAGGTGGACGCGCTCATCGCACGCATCCTTGCGACCCCAACCGACGGCCTCGCTGCTCTCCTCAGCCCTATCGGCGCCTGGCGATGGCCCAGATCGGACCTCAACGCCTGGATCAAGGTCCTCGACAAGTTTGACACCGTCCTCGAAGAGCTTATTCGTGAATATGCTATCGACGAGTTCCAGGCGAGGCCATTCAGCCCACAGGCGAAAGAAACAGCATTGCTTGTGCTGCGCTTTGAGAGATTCTTACTTGAGAACTCGACGAACAGGAAATTGTTTAATTCGTATGATGTGAGTTGGTTTTTTTTTCGATTAGGTGTATGCGCGTTTTGGTTGTTTCTCACATCCTATTTGCGCACTTCATTTTCTGACTTGTTGGCCTCTCCAGCGTTTAAGTAGTTTGTTATGCACATCTGATTTGGACGTCCTCGTTGCGACCCTCCTAGTCGTCCTTCGCCCGGCCCAGCAATACTCCTCACAACCTGGACTGGCGCAATCGCTACACATCTGCACGACGCGCCTCGAATTGCTTGCAAAGACTGTACCCACGTTACGAGAACATGCAATCGACATGGTGGACTTGGTCAGTAAGAAAAGCGGGAAGTTGGCGAACCTCCCGCAAGAAGCGAGTGAAGTGAACTTTGGGTTCTACAAAAAGGGCACCGCAGAGGCACCAGTGTCGGTGTCGACGGGAGCATCACCGAAGAAGACGGAGAAGCATGTGGGCGCGTCGACGTCGTTGTCCGACGCGCGACCTTCGTTGCCCTCAACCTCATCAGCACAACATCTCGTCCAACTTGGACCCATCTCACAGTCGTCTCGACCTGCGGCGGAAATATTTGCTGACGCAGTCAAGACCCAGGATGTCCCTGAAAGTGAAAAGTTTGAGCTGCTCTGCCGCATCCGCATGGCGCACGCCCTTGGCTCAGGTAGAGAAGAAGCCCGAGAAAAACTGGTCATTGCGAGGCTTTTGGCCACAGCTATTTATTGTCATACGCACAGTGAAAGTCAAGCTCAGACTTCTATTTTCCTATACGACTCCGACGTCGTTAACAGAATCGCGGACCTCCTGCAACAAGACAATGAAGTTCCGATCATGGTGCAGATGGCTGCGATCTCTGCACTGGATGCCATCGGTCATTACAGAAGCAAAATCACGGAAGTATTGGGTGCAGTCAACGCCGGTGTGAATCACGGCATCCTCATGTCCCTCTTCCGCAAAACCGTCATCGAGATCTCCAATGCGGAGTCGACGCTGCCGAATTTATTCGTGGATGCGCTGATATCGTTCCTCACGTACATCTCGTCCCATGCGAGCGGTGGGAACATGGTCATTGGTGCGGGCTTGGTGCCATTGTTGATTCAGATTATTGGCATTACCCATGAGAAGAGGCTGCCGATTGTGTCAAAGGCGATGCAACTCATAGATAATGTGCTTTATGCGTTCATGAATGCTTTCCAGATGTTTTGCAACAGTAGGGGCGTAGAGACGTTGACGGATCGCATTGAGGTCTGTTTTTCTCTCTTTTTGGCTCCTATGCTTTTAGTATGACAACAACATGCTAACCCTAGATATAGTTTGAAGTAAACCTTGGTGTAGAGACGCATGGATCTGATCCTGCTGCCAGTAGTGCAGCCAACGCGCATGGTATCATGCAGATCGTGCGGACGGGCGTGCTCAAGCATCTGCTGAGATCCATGCTCCGCATGATGCAGTCATCCGGGACTACAGAAGGGATGCGTGGGCTGATTGATTCATCTCTACTCAAGTCGGTTGAGAAGATTATTCAATACCGTGGCATCTTCGGACCGACTGTCCTCCCACTCGGTGAGTTTCCAATTATCAAGATTGTATTTTGTGTTTTCTAAAGGGTTTCCATCATCTAGCCATTAATATCGTTGCAACGTTTGTGCACAATGAGCCCACGTCGCTGACAGCTATTCAGGAGGCTAAACTTCCTGAGACCATTTATCAGGCACTGGAAGCAGGCATCGAACCGTTCTTTGAGGTTAGGAAGCTTTTATTTCCTAAAGTTTGCCAGGAAACTAATGCAGCGTTTAGGTGATCCAATCTATCCCAAACATCGTCGGTGCGCTAAGCTTGAATCAAACTGGGCAAGATCAACTCGTCGCCCGGCCATCGATCATCCCTGCCCTGTTTTCAATCTTTACCTCCGAAAGGCACCTCAAAGTGCTCTTGGACAAGGAGAACGCCGCGGCAGTAGGTAGCTCCATCGACGAGCTCATCCGCCACCATCCGAACTTGAAGCAGATCGTGTTCGATTCACTGATCTCTAGTTTGAAGAAAGTCGAGGATCTGGGTAGTACGTATGTCCCACCGGAGAATATAAGGCACTTTTACCGCTTGAGCATCAGTACGGAAGGGCAGGAGGACGTAGAGATGAAAGACGAGGCCCCTGCAGCTGAGGCAGTGGATGCAGCTGTGTCTGAAGTGCGGAGCGAGGTCGATACAACCCCAGACGATCCGTCGACCAAGTCCCATGACAACTTGGTTACCAGCTTTATCGACGTTATCGGAAGAGTATGTCGTTCCCTGTTCTTAATTAATACCGATTTTGACCCTTTTGCGAAGTTCCTCGAGGGATTGTTCCAGCAGCATGTTCACTGCAGGGATTTCATAACAAGCACAAACGGTCTCGAGTGCATCTCGCGTTTGATGTCACTTCCCTGTCTCCCGTACGACTACGCAAATGCGGTGCATTCCGATGCGCTGGTACAAGTCGTCCGAACCATGGTAGAGGCTGCGCCTTCAGAAACATTAGCACATCTCGCATTGAACGTGAAATCTGCCTTGGCTGAGACGAAAGAGTTCTGGGGCACGACCAACAGCGAGTCCAAGCTCCTCCCTTTAGTCGATATCCAAAACGAAGAGCAGCTCTCGAACGGCAACGCGCTGTTCCAGAAGTTGATCACGCTGCATGTCCGGCTGACGCTTCTCTCTGACGTGTACTCGACTGCTGGGTACACTCATGGACGGCAGGCGATCCACCTCCTCCAGAACACTTCGTTGGACATCATGCCCGACTTGGGAGCACTCCATCGGTTCTGTATTTGGGAAAACATCCTGTTGAAGAATGGATTGACATCGAAAGGGCTGGCGGGGACGGCGCCTGCGGCGACCTCATCCTCATCGGAGGGTGATTCGGCACTGTCGCTTGAAAATGAGAACGCGGGCAGAGAAGCGGTGACGTCGGCAGCGACGGTTAGTGCGGAATCGGCTTTGGCTCAGACGCCAGCGGAGAATTCGAAGCTGGTGGGCGGGAAGAAGGCGGAAGGTCCGAAGGAGCGTAATGTGACTGCGCTCAAGCATATCGCAAGTCAGTTACCTAATGCTCTTGGGCCGTTCTTCCAAGGTAAATGAGTGCACATTTTATTCTCCGACTATTATCTAAAATAACCGGAATGTCTCCGAACAGCTGTTGCAAAATTGCTTCTTTACTCGAGACGTAGCCCGGATGAAACGCAGAAAAAGCAAGCCGCTGAGCTATCTGCTGCTTTGGCAGATGTTATGCATAAGCACTTGACGGAATTTACTGGTTAGTTGTATCATACATTTTTTCCAAGAGCTCAAAAGCTAAATGATTCTTCAGCGGACTACGATACAACCTTTTTGTACTCGTATCATACGGTGATGATCAGTTTGATTACGGTCTTACTCTTTGATGGTAAGTTCATGTTCCGCGGATCGAGTCTAGCCCTACTAACGCATGGACAGAGCGATCCACAAGTCACTGTCATCCGATACTTCTTCTGCAATTCTACCGCGTGGGTGGACTCGATTCCGTTTTGAATACCTGTAGGCGATATACAGACGCGATTGCCCGAATTTCCGACCTCAGACCGTCCGATCGGAGTGAGAGCGATCAGCAGGAGCTTGTTCACGTCTATGGTGGTCTCAAGATGGCTCTCAATCTCCTATACTCGCTCATATCATTCAAGCCGAGCATGGATCCCGGTCATATTGCGCAATATATCGCCAAAGACAAGCCAGAGACACATCCAGACTACTTTGAGCCACACGACTTCCTTGTCAAAATGAGACTGGCGATCACACCATTTGTCTGTGAGATTTGGCGCTCATCATGGTTGATTTCAGCCCCTCCGCCTGTCAGCAAATATGTGATCCAATGTGTGAAAGAGATCATCAACGGCGAGAACGAAGTCTCGAGGGGAGATTTCAACTCTTCGGAAATGTTACCAAGCTCTGGCCAGGGATTACTTCGACCAACTGCACCTCCAGAGGAAAGGATACAGCAGCTTACAGATATGGGTTTCGGAAGAGCCGCAGCCGTGCGGGCTTTAACGAGGACGAACAATAATGTTAGCTTCGCGACAGAGTTCCTCCTTGCCAATCCATTTGACCCTGCCGACGAAGCCCCTACTCCCGCCGCACCCGCCGAGCCTGCTGAGCCCGCCGCTGCCGCTGCTCCAGAGCCGGTAAACAGTCAGGGCGCGAACACGACGATAGCGAGCACAGATACGGGAGAACATGTCTCTGAGTCTGCTATGGAAACAGACGAAACTCAACCGGAACCTGCAGCACCGCAGCCGGAAGAACCGCCAGTCGAGTCCAAGGGCACCGTTGAAGAGCGAAGAATGGAGTTAGATGGCGTGCGTGAGGAACTGATGGTCGACATTGCACCACTTGCTCTCAGGCTCGCAGACGCTCACCCAGCGTTAATATTCGACGTCAGACATGCGTTCATGGCGACGGGGACGCAAGAGTATCAGCCAGCGGCTATTCGAGGTGTTATAAGCGACATCCAGAAATTCTCCCCAACTGCGTATGATATCCAGGAGGAACCGTTGTCCGTGAGATGTCGATTGCTTGCGCTCATGCTCACGGACTCGCCGAAGGATGTCTTGAGGGAGACTGGTAACGAAGGGAAAGACTTGATGGACACTCTGCATGCTCTGTTACTTTCGCAACCCATCGGCATAGACAAGGACCAACCGCTGCCGAAATGGTTATCTGCTCTGCTACTTGCCATGGAGTCGCTGTTGGTCTTGGCTGAAGCACCCAAGCAGGTAGCCACAGTGCTTGCAGACCAACCTATTACTATCTCAGAGCTCTTTGCGGGACCGTCGTACACCGAGGCACGCTCGACGTTGTTTGAATTATGCTTGCAGTTGCTCGGGATTCAGAGTCTGCCTCGTGATGAATTGCTTGCCTCATTACGCATAGTTGTACAACTCACGCGAGACTACGACTTCGCGCAACAATTTATCAAACGTGAAGGCGTGCCTCTCCTCCTTCAACGCGTCACAGGACCCTCCGAAGATGCGACCAGTCCAGGGTTTCAGTCTCATATCGCTATAATCCTTCGACACCTCGTTGAGGACAAGACGGTTGTCCGCTTGGCCATGAAGCAAGAAATCACGCGCCTATTTCCTCGCAACAAGACGTTGGATCTCATGACCTATGTTCGCAATGCCCAAGGTTTAGCAGCGCGTGACCCTCGTGTGTTTGTAGATGCGACAAAGGAATTGTGCGCGTTGGCTCAACCAGATGTTCCAAACTATCAAGTCACGCTGAAGTCTGTGGACACTGAGAATCAAACGGCGGAAGAAGGAAAGAGTGCTGGAGACTCAGGGGTGCAAATGCAAGTTGACAGTCCGACGACACCTGCAACTTCGTCCGCGGGCCTCCTAGAACCGGTCATCCATTATATGATTGAGGAGCTTATGCGCGTTGGAAAAGAAGCTGAGGCGGCGTCGCAGGACGTGAAAGAAGGAGCGCCAAATAAAGAATCGACTATAGCCGTGGGCATGAGTACATCTGGCACGAAAGATGAGTCTGCGGCAAAAGCCCCCGAGAACGATTCGGACACGAAAGAGCCTGAGACGGCGAAGAATAGCCAGGATGCGCACTTTTACGCATGTTTCCTCATGAAGTGCCTTTCTGAATTGCTCTTCTCTTACGAACAGTGCAAAGTTGTGTTCTTAACCTACCCCAAGAAGCTCTCACAAGTCCCACACAACAAGGACGTCTTCGCCAGGTCCAAGTCGGCAGTACTCAACTTCTTGTTGTCCGAGATTGTCACGTACGGTCCGTTCACGGCGGAGACGAAGGCGGATGATCGGCGAAAGGAATCTTTCTGCTCCGAGGCGATTCAGGTCATCGTTTCGCTCTGCGCTAACGGCTCAGGGACTCGCGACCCGGCGAGCTCTCTTCCTGACATCACGTCGATCCGTAAGCTAGTGCTGGAGTCGACGAGTCGTGCAATGAAAGACTCCGCGAGCACCGAAGCAATAGACATAAGGTTCGGGAAGATTATGGGATTGTCGGACTTGTGCAACAAGCTCTTGGCTTTCCGGATTGATCATGGGTCCTCGACAAAAGCCGCGGATGAGTCGCCGATGCATATCGCGAAGATCATGTTGGAGAAGAACTTCGTTGCAACGTTGACGAATGTTCTGACTGACATTGACTTGAGCTACCCGAATATACGAAATTTGATTACATCTGTGCTCAGACCCCTCGAGTACCTGTAAGTGTAATTAATTTGACTCCGTTTTTTTATGATAGCAAACTTATAACCCATCGTAGGACAAAGGTTGCGATTAAGATGGGTCGCTCGGACAAGTCGAAGGAGGGTACAGATAAGAAGAGCGTCAGCTCGACTTCTGTTTCTTCCGAAGACGAGGACGAAGATACTGATGAAGACGCAGTGATGGAGGAGATAGAGGCGGGAGATAGAGAGGAGACCCCTGATCTTTATCGCAATTCGTCGTTGGGGATGTACGCTGGCGTATGTTCTTCTATTACTCGTATTACTCGTTGTTGTTGATCATGCACACAGGAGATGGAGGAGAACCAGTATGACGAGGATGAGGACGACGAGATGGACGAAGACGACGAGATCGATGAAGAAGAGGACATGGACTACGACGAGTCGGGCTCCGAAGATTCATCTCAGACGCGACCTGATGAGAGCGAAGAAATTGAAGAAGCTCTTGCTGGAGGTGAGATTGAGGGCCCAACGGATGGATGGGAAGATGTTGATGAGGACATGGATAATGACGAGGAAGGCGACGAGGACGAGGATGACCTCGATGATGAAGACAATGATGAAGATGAAATCATGTGGGAAGTGAGTCGGCAATGTAACGTGATCCAAACGACGACTGACTGTTAGAAAGGGTGGAATGGATAACAATCCTGGTGGAGGCCTTTTAGGAAACGAAAGGGATGATGACGATGATGACGACGATGACGATGACGAAGGAAACGATGACGCATTGGTGGATGGTGACGATCAAACCGGCGACGACGAGATCGATATGTTCTCTGCCGCTGATGAGTTAGTGTATCATTTGAATACTAGGGAATGTTTGCTAACCGATTTTTTGTTCTTACAGGCTCGCTGGTGACTTCGGGGATATGGAACAGGGAGACCAATTCATTCCAATGGACTTGCCCTTCATTGGACGACCGCCTCCTCGAGGCACACGTGCCCCTCCCGGCTTTGGCGCCAGTCGTCTCTTCATGAACGGAGCGCCCGTTGGCGGTGTGCGAGGTGAGTTCTAATATTCTTTTTGTGACAAAGTTCTTATTTTTTTGCACTAGACGACGATTCCCAGGTCTTTGGAAGGACTCGCTATAACTTACCAACCAACTCTGACGCTTTGACTCACCCTCTTCTAGTCGACAGCGGAAATGCACCGACACCAGGTATTCCCTCACGCCTCGCCCCGAACCGCCGCATTCGCAACGGTGGGATTCCTGGAAACCCTTACAACGACGTCCTGCACACGATTGAAGAGCTCATTGGTGGCGGCGCTATGCAGCTCGTTCAGGAGCTCATGAATCGCACGGGTGGATCTTTCAGTGGAAATATCATCGGTGATATCCAGCTTTCTATCCCCCCTGGTGCACCAGGCGCAGGTGGGATGCTTGTTGACCGCGCGGTTGGACGACCGGGACGAGGTGGTGTCACTGCTTCTGTTCGCGTTAGGGATGCGCGTTCAGGCGATCAGCGTGGAGAGTCTCCGGATTTTTCGCCCCTTCAGACTTTGCAGAGATGGACGGAGGAAGCAAAGATATCGCATGGCAAACATTTGCAGCAGCGTATGCAATATCTCTGCAACCACGTCGTTCTTGCTTTGCTTCCCGAAGCTCGAGAAGCAGCTAGAATAGCCAAGGAGAAGGAGGAAAGGGAAGGGAAGGAACGTGCTGAGAAGGAGAAAGCTGAGAAAGAGGCTGCGGAAAAGGAGGCCGCCGAAAAGAAAACTAAGGAGGAGGCTGAGAAAGTTGAGAAAGAGGCCAAGGAAGCTGCGGATAGGGAGGCCGTCGCCACTACGGCAATAGAGACTGAACCACAAGCTCAGGTAGCTGAGACACAGGTCAGCGAAGAGGTGGCTCAAACCCAAGGGGACGAAGATACAGAGATGGCCGATGAACCCTCTACTACGGAAGGCGAACCTACTGCAGGTCCATCGGGAGAAGGCCAAGCTCCGGCACCCCAGCGGGTCGTCATCTCTATCAATGGCAATGATGTCGACATCACGGATACGGGCATTGACCCAACATTCTTGGAAGCACTCCCAGACGACATGCGTGAAGAAGTGCTCAATCAACATTTTAGAGAACAAAGGTCGAGCCAAGTGGATCAGACTGCTGAGTCCCAGATCAGTCCTGAATTCCTAAGCGCACTGCCGCCAGAGATCAGGGCTGAAATTTTGCGCGAAGAACGTCTTGAGAGGAGCAGGCAGGAGCGAAATGAAGGTGACGATGCTGGCCCAGCAGATATGGGCGCCGCAGACTTCATCGCCAGCCTTGATCCTCAACTTCGTCAAGTTGTACTCCTTGACTCTGATGAAGGTATTCTACAGACGCTTCCTTCGCACATGGTTGCTGAAGCAGGTAGCTATCGTGGCGGCTCGCTTCATGTAAGGCAACGTAGCCCTCGACCTGTCGCTCCTCCTGCAGGTGCTTCTTCGACATCCCGTAAGACACCGCAAGTCCGTGATGCTATCCAACTTCTTGAGAGGCAAGGAATTACCGCACTGGTTCGCCTCCTTTTCTTCCCACAGCTATCTCGGAAGACAATCCTGCACAAAGTTCTCCTTAATCTGTGCGAAAACTCGAAGTCAAGGACTGAACTCTTCAATGTGCTTTTGAGCATTCTGCAAGATGGAACCGGCGATATCGCGTCGGTCGACAAGAGCTTCTCTCAGTTGACGGTACGAACTGGAAAGGCCCCAGCCACTCCAGCGAAGGGGACAGGCAAACAGAAAGAATCGAGCCTTTCGATGACATCTCATATCGTGCCTAATGAAGTACCTCCAGACTTGGTTGCTCAACGCTGCTTGGATGCCCTGACGTTCATCGTTGGTTCCAACGAGCTCTCATCCTTATTTTTCCTCACTGAGCATGAGTTGCCCGCGGGCTTGAGGAAGAGTGTGGGGAAGAAAGGCAAGGGTAAAGAGAAACAGGCGTCGCAATCTCATTACCCGATCGTGTTGCTTCTGGGTCTTTTGGACCGTCAAACATTGTTAAAGACCCCACCGATCATGGAATCGACAGCAGGGCTTCTCGACGCGGTTACCCGTCCTTTGGCCGCCCTGAAAAAGGATTCGAAGTCTACGCCGACCCAACCAGAGCCACCAGCGAATCAGTCGGCGAGTGCAAGTCGACCTGCGGAGAGCGGCGAAGCTGCCGCCCCAGCTCCCACCGAAGGAACAACAGGTACGTCTTCATGCATTCAATAATCGAAACAGAGAAAAAACTTACATCTACGTAGCATCAGCGACAAGTGCTCCAGCAGCCTCTACGGCAACAAGCGGGCCTTCGACAACTGTTGAGACCGTGGAAGAGAAGATTCTTCTCGCAAATCCTCCGCAAATACCTCACCCTGCCTTAAGGTCGATCGTCAATATCCTAGCTGTAGGAGAATGCTCAGGAAGGACATTCCAGCACACGCTCGCTCTCATCCTACACTTAGGATTTCTTCCAGATGCCCGTGATATCATCGCTCACGAGTTGAAGCTCAAAGCCCATGATTTTGGCAATAACCTATCACGAGATCTCGATGATCTTATTTCCGCTGTGTTCAAAACCCAGGGTCCGGATGAACTTCCACCTTCGATCGTTTCCCGATTCTCTCCCGCGTCATCGGACCAAGCGAAATTGCTCCGAGTTCTGAAGACTATCGACTACATGTTTTCGAAGGCCGGAGGAGGCGGCAACGAAGCTGAAGAACAGAATGTACGCGAGATATACGAGACTTTCCGGTTCACGGCTTTGTGGAAGAAACTCGGCGAATGCCTTGCAGTCGTAGAAAACAAGACCGACGTTGAACATATCGCAACTATCTTATTACCTCTAATCGAATCCTTGATGGTTGTGTGCAGAAACGTCGGATCCAAGTCCTCAACCGGGGTCCCGGTAATGCCGGGCTCGCCCCGGTCACCCATTATGTCCGAACAATCCGTAGACGACCTTTTCGTTCAGTTCACTGATGATCACCGCAAGATCCTGAATCTAATGGTCCGGAATAACCCATCTCTCATGTCGGGTTCTTTCGCTCTGTTAGTGAAAAATCCTAGGGTTCTGGACTTCGACAACAAGCGAAACTATTTCAACCAGCAGTTGCATAAGCGCCCTTATCCGAGGGAGCACTATGGATCGCTACCTGTCAACGTGCGTCGTGCTCGTGTCTTCGAAGACAGTTTCCATGCCTTTCAGCACAAGACTGGTGACCAAGTGAAGTACGGGAAGTTGAGCGTACGATTTTATGCGGAGGAGGGTGTTGATGCCGGAGGAGTGACGCGAGAGTGGTTCCAAATCCTCGCTCGTCAAATGTTCAACCCTAATTATGCCCTCTTTGAACCTTGTGCGGCGGACCGACAAACGTACCAGCCAAATCGTGCCTCGGAGATCAACCCTGATCATCTTTCGTACTTCAAATTTGTTGGGAGAGTCATTGGGAAGGCAATTTACGACGGACGTCTCATGGATGCTCACTTCGCTCGAAGTCTGTATCGTCAACTCCTCGGTAAACGAGTTGACTACCGCGACGTCGAATGGGTGGACCCGGAGTATTACAAGTCACTGTGCTGGATTCTGGAGAACGACCCGACTGTCCTTGATTTGACTTTCATCACGGAGGTCGATGAGGTATGGAACTTTGATTTTGTCTTTTGTCTGCTACTGATTCAACTTTTAAAGTTCGGAGAGCATGCTATTATCCCTTTGAAAGAGAATGGCGCGCATACCCTGGTAACAATGGAAAATAGGAAAGAATACGTGCAGTTATCCGCACAGTATCGCCTCTCTACGTCAATCGCCAAGCAGATCGAAAGTCTACTGTCTGGCTTTTATGAGATTATTCCTAAGGATTTGATCTCAATAGTAAGCTGTTTAAGCCCTCATCTCACCTTTCTTTTGCGACTGATATGGATCTCCTAGTTCAATGAACAAGAGGTTGAATTACTCATCTCTGGAACCCCTGATATCGATATCGACGAATGGAGGGGATCAACAGAATATCACGGGTACTCGAGTTCCGATCCCGTTATCGTCTGGTGGTGGAGAGCTCTCAAATCTTTCAACCGTGACGAGCGTGCCAAGGTTCTCAGTTTTGCTACCGGAACGACACGCGTTCCTCTCGGTGGCTTTGGCGAGCTCCAGGGTGTCCAGGGCGTCCAGCGATTTTCTATTCATCGAGCTTATGGAGGTACAGATCGGTTACCCCAAGCACACACTTGTGCGTTCACTTTCTTCGCTATAATCTACAATAGACTGACTAACTCCCCTTCAGGTTTCAATCAAATTGATCTGCCTCAGTACTCATCATATGAAAAGCTTCGACAACAGTTACTTCTTGCGATTAGTGAAGGAGGGGAAGGGTTTGGATTTGCATAGTTACTTCAACGCATTTGCTTTCGTCGTGTCATGCATTTTGCACTGTAAAACACCATCATGTCACATAGATTTCACAATAAGCTGTTATAATGTTATGATAAATAGTTTTGCTGTCTTCGCAAAATGGCCCATCCCCAATCGAGACTTGCCTGCCTCATCTTCCGGTTCTGACCTTGAGTCAATGCGGCTCAAGGCAGGCAACGAACACTAATTTTTCTTGCTTTGGGAGAGAAACGTAATTAGAAGGCAACAAAGAAAATTAACGGAACCTCGCTGATGCGGTAGCACGGGTCGAACAAGCGTCCTTTTTACTTTTTACAGGCGTGCGCGTGAGTGACTGGCCTGAGAAGGATGGTGGGTGTTGCGGACACCGAGCACCACGTCGATAATTAGCATACCACACGAGAAGACATCATTACAGCAAACAAGACCCCGAAGAAGTAGTTTCCAGGAAACTACGCTCCGTTAGTTGATGACTTCAGCATTGAACGGCTTACGAGACCCATCACTGCGGCTCCAACGTCTCAAATATGACGAATTTTGCTGGATGCTGGGAAAAGCATCGAGAAGGTTGATGTTTTATCTCTGTCAATATCCATGTAGAGAGCCGAAGCAACTCAGAGAAACGAAATCATTGTCCACAGTGGCAAGAGTATGTAAAGACAATGCACAGGGAAAGGAAGGAAACCTCGACGAATCTGCAACGAAGAGGTCCATTGGATTCGAACTTAAACAAAGCGATGGCCGTACAGGACTGAGGACAATCGGGCGAAAGCATCGCTGTTGCTTATTATATAAACAAGCGTAGTTACCGAATCAGAGCACCTTTCAGACAGTTGCCGAAAGATGTTATTGGCCAGCAGCCAATGTACTAAGCGTAGCTGCCCCACCAATAGTTGAGAAAGCTCGCTTCCATCAACTATCCTAAGGAGCGAGATGTAGGACTGTCTGCCAAGCGGGGACCGATGTGTCGGAGTGGGTAAGAGAACCCCTGGGGTTGGTCAATCAATGCACTACTATCCAGATGGACCGCACGATGATGCTATCCAGCTAAGCGTATCTTTACAGGCCCAGTTCTTGTTCGCGCATCCATAGCTAGACTAATATTCAGACAGAAAAAAGCAAATTTGCTGATAGTCTGACCTTTCATTTCCTCGGTTTCTTCGCGCTTTTCATAGTTGAGGACCAGTTGTTTAAGTTGCTGTTGCTCAACTTTATCTTGCATCTGAGCTGTCCGAGTGTGAGTAGCCAGGGCTGTATCCGAAGGAATCGAAATGTTCTTTGCCTGGAATAGATATTAGACGAGGGAAGAAATTCATACAGGAAGAATGTACCTGCTGCTTGTTCCCTTTCTTTGTGAGAAACATAAATTTCATGGTCTCGGGACCCAGTGACGCGGCCTCGTCGGAAGTAAACCCGTCGTCAGCACTCTCATTCTTCTTCTTCCGCAAGGTCCCGGGAATGGCTGCAGTATCCCACATGGCTTGGGCAGTACGTCTGTCGACCTTTCTGGACTCAGCGGACGAGTCAGTGACCATCTTTGCCAGTTCCTTTGCAAAGTCATTATCGTCTTCTTCGGTTGGACCTTGATGTTCATGATTGCTAAGCACGACAAGAGTGTCGGGAGACGTTGGGCGGTCTGAAGCCTTTGACAGATTGATTATCCTCTATGCGATCTTACGAATATGTAACACTCACCAATGAATCAGACTGCGCGTCAGTATTATCCTCCTCCTCGTCATCTGACCTTCTGCGGTTCTCATCCTGGCCTTCGTCGCTTTCTTCACCGCTGTCGTCTCCCTCGGCTTCATTCACTAAGATAAACTTTGATTAAAGCGACACCTCAAGTCCCCAAGTAAAGTGTGACATACTGGCGGATTGCGATTCTTGAGCAACCAATTCCTCTACAGCCCTAACTGCAGTTTCAATATCCCTGGATCGAACAATCTCGGGTCTTATGGCCTACAAAGGATAAGTCGAAAAAATGAATAACAGAAGTTCAAACCAACCTCCAAGGTGTCTTCTAACATAAACTCAATGTCCATAGGCAGTTTCTCTTTGGTGAAAATATAGAACTTGCACGACATTAGCGAAGCCGTTATAGCTTTGATGAAGAGCGGCACCCACCTGGAAGAATACTAGGAAATTGTCCAGTTTTGTCTTCTGACTACCCTTGTCGAAGCACATCCCACAAGTGTCTAAAAGAACGCATACAAGCCTAATGCGGAAGAAGTCGTCCGGCATGTCAATTGGGCAATTCTGTCCAGGCAGAGCACGACCATCGGCTAATGTAAAATTATGACAATCGCCTAAACAGCGAAATAACAATAAAAACGCACGATGTCCAAATGTTAGAAGAGTCCAAAGCGTATCGAATATTATCCCCGAAGATACAAGGCGATAAATATATAATTCCCCGAGATACTTAATCGTTGAAACCCGTCTTTGATTGGCCTTATAAGCATTGGACTCAAGTCCCAATTTGATATCTTCCATGACTTGGTCAACGACGGAGATCGTGAATTCGGGATAATAGCGTATGAGGTCGTAAGCAAGCATCGCAAGTAATGCAACGCTACTATACTTGATTTTCCACGGTTTAGTGAATACGTTATGTAGAGAACGGACAAGCTCCGGATCATCCCAGTGAAGCTTGCGAAGTAGCCGGAGAACCTTGTCAATCGTCTTCTTTGAGAGCACGTCATAGATAAGATGACGGATGAAAAGCTCCATAGGGGTCCGCTCTTTCTCCTGAAGGGGTGCTCGCTCGGGAGGGTTACACTATAATCATTATTAAAAAAAAACCCCAAAGATTATGCCTCCATACGTACATGGTAATAAGCATTTTCCAGCATCATTGTTTGTCTTGCATCGAGGTGCTGTAGACTCTGTTTCCGACGCATAAGTTCGATCTGCCAAATTTTGTTAACGCCAGATGCTCTCCGATAAAGATAGATCCATATATACCATCGTTGCAAACCTGCTTTTCGTTTCATTGCTCCGCAGAAGATATCTGCCGCATCCTTCCAGAAGCATAGCGAAATTATCTATATTTGCTCCCGTGAAATTATCGAGGCATACTTTGAACATATGCAAGATCACATGCGTCGGTACCACTCCAAACTTCGTGAGATTAGAAAGGAAGACTAGGTTCTGCCCGGAGTCAGAAAAAGCTTCATAAGTGTCGTAACGCATACCTTCTGTCGCACTTCCGACAATTCCTTGACATTCTTCTTACGTTGCAAATATCGAAACTCCTCGTCCAGCTGACACGTTCAGTGAGCGAGGTGACTTGAAAATCAACCAACAACTTACTGCGATGACGAGATCTTGGCCAATATCCGGCATATATCTGCTCAGTGTTGCGACTAAGCGAGAATAGTGAGGAAGCAAGTCGATCCTGTTCTTGGGAACTTGCGTCATAAACTGGAGGACTGATGATTAGTTTGATAAGCGATAGTTCAAAGATGAGCCTCAGCGAACCTTCACAAGTCGCTTTCGAGCGGCCTTCGAATTCAGAAACGTGAACTCTACGGCGGCGGAGTCAATCAGCGAGCGATTGATGCAGTCGGGTAAACGAGCAAGTAGAGCGGTCAAAAGCTGTGAAGGACCCTGCGGGGTCAATGCAGGAGACTGAACGGGAGAGGCCAATTTGGGAGGTGATGGGACCGGAGTCGCAATGCTGCAATTAAAAATCCAGATGAGAAGGAAAGATAGCACCAATAAAATGCCTCTCATCTACGTACTCTTCGTCCGAGTCCTCGTCGGAAGTCTTGCCATTCGTCAAGTGTGGTGGCCCCCTAGCCTTCTCACCTAGTTCAAGCCTCTTAAGCTCCGACTCTAGTTCTTGGGTCTCAATTTCTTCCAATTGTTTCCGAGCTTCCTCGTCTTCTTCACTTCCTTCAAGATCAGCATTACTTTTCTCTACTTCGCCTTCTACCCCTTTCTCATCGAGTCCCAGTACGGATTTCGGCACAAAATCGCGGAGATCTTGGATATCTTCAAAGAATCGTCGCTCCTCCTCGTCTTCCCATTTTCCGCCGCTCGAGTCAATATCATCATGCAGCGAATCAACGCCTTTCGACGTAAGAGTAATAGATTCGGGATCTGGAGCCGCAGTAACTAAGGTCGGCATCGATAAATTCAATAGTTCAGAGAGTCTGTTAGAAGTAAATATCCGATCGAAAACTAGCAAAAGGGAATTACTGTACGTTTGGCAGCTAGAAAGTAGTTTCTCGTAGGTTTTGGCCATTTTCTCGTATGTTTGCTGGCGATCCTCAAATATTTCGCCAGATCTGATATACGCTTCGTGGTTTTTCCTATCTTGATCTTGCAACCTCTATTGAATAGCGATGAGCATGCGCTTTTGCATAGGATGAGATGCAAGAGACATACCTTATGTTCAATCACAAGTTTCTTCGACACATTCTCGAAGTAACCTTCACACATTCTCTTGAATCTAGATCGTATGTCCTTCTCCACCAGCTCATCCGTTTCTTCTTCAAAATTCAAAGGTGGAAATGCTTGATCTGTACCAGAGCCTGGAATAATTCCGAGGAACGCTCGACTATATGACTTTAGGAATGTTGACAACAAGGGCAAGGAAGACAGTGCGGGATCATTCGATAGCTATCAAGCCGATTAACGATGAATGGCTAGTTTTCAAAAATAAATGATTCTCACAAGGTCCTTTATTGCCCTCATAATCCATTCTCCACCACTTCTATTTGGTCCATCTCTAATGATTCCGACAAGTGCCAATTCAGAGCACACACGCAGGATGGGCCTCTGACGAGAGATTCGAGAAGCATCCTCCTTATCCTTCTGCTCAGCAGAAGCAACAGCGGCGTTGACCGCGTTGGGCTGAGTCGAAGATATGTTGCCCTGCACAGAGACCTTAGGGGCGGGAGCCAGGGCAATACCGAGCTGCGCGACCAATGCGGGAGTAAAAGCTTTAGGAAATCTGCGATGCAATGCAGATATGATCTTGTCAATTCGTTCAAGTTAGCATAGGGATGGATGGATGCACAGAAAAGATCCGTACCTCAACAGCACTCCAAACATCTCTATCCGTCTTGCAACGGCCCGCTCCTTCAATAGTTGCTCCTGGAAGCTCGTCTACGTATTTCTCCAGGGACAATGATACAATGTCCTTCATGAGTTGATCACTGTTGTCCTGGGCCAACGACTGACGTAGACGTTTTAAGAATGCGGTGTGCCTCTTCAAGGAAGAGTCCAAGGATTTGGACAAAACTGTGCAAGAAATGCGTCGATACTTCGTCATTTACGTCACAAACCAAGACGAAAGACCGACCTTCATCCTTGTCGCCGGTGTTGAGTGCCTTCAGGGCCCGTCTGCGGTTAAGACGAATGTTCTCCTCATCCTCCCTCCCATTCGGCCCTGTTGTATTTGCCACATCCATTAACATGTCGAAGTCAAGAAGATGCGGGGGATGGTTGTGTCGCTCTTGCAGTTGTAAAATAGAGCCTTATGCCACGAGTAAATATAATTATTAAGTTTCACTCGGCAGAGACACGAGCCCTTCCACCTACAGCTAAAAGTTCGACCGCTCGCGATCTTCGGTGCTATGATCTAGTTCATTGATACTTGAATGCCACAATAAACTCGAAGGACCGAATGTAAATGGATTCGGAGATGTTTATAACGATTGAAACAGAAGTACGGTAAAGATGCTGGTAAGAGTCGAAGAGTGTACGAACTGGCTCTGATTGAGGTGCTCATGAACATCGTCGACTCCAGCTTACCAAATGCGGGTCCACTGTATTCCCAAAATCAAAACCTCACGTTACACACCACACCCACACCCGTCACTTAGAATGACCCTCTGACTCATTGTACAACAAGGCAATAGTACTATAGAAATTGGATGCACGCTAGAGCACATACGTGACAGCGACATAGAAATCGGTCTCTAAGAAACTCAACCAACCAGTAAACCTCTCATCATCTCCGTCGACCCCTTACGCTTTCCTTTCGACGAGGTTTCCCGCTAGCACGTCCTGCCTTCTCCAATTTCCGAGATTTCTGTTTTGATCGTGCGGCCTTTCGCGCTGCTTTCGTCTCATATGCGATCTTCTTCGGACGAGCACTACCGCTCTGTTTGTGAGCACCGGCCCTCTGGGGTTGATTTTCTCTTTCTCGTTGTCGTTTCGGTGATGTCGGATAACATGGCGCATCTGACTCGTTATGTGGCAAATGGTGACGCAAAGAGTCCGGATCGCATTCTTCAACGACGGTAACAGTTGCCAGTTGTTCCTCGTCTTCGTACTCCTGAATCTCCCGGCTCTTTCCTTTGTAGTCGACTGCATGCTCTGAGTCAGACTCAGCGTCCGTACCTTCGCTAGCATCGCTATCTTCTAAATCAAATGAAAGTAACATGAGTCTTCTTGCAAATCAGTGGATGCCGTAGCCTGCGTACCTTGCTTGAAAGCATTTTCAACCAAGCGAGCATTTTCCTTGGCCTGCTCTTTCAAAGCTTGCCGCTGCTCTCTCCTCATTTGGAGGCGCTCCTCGCGTTCCCGGGTCTTAGCTCTTTCCTTGGCAGCTTCTTTCTTCAGAGTATTCCTTTTTCGAAATCCTGTCAAGTATTCGCTTCACAATAAAATATGATAAATATCCTTAATTACTAGGTCTGGAACTCAAATGGAACTTACAATCGAGCCCGATCATCGAAGAGAACGGAATCAATCTGATTTCTTTTTGACTTCTTCTTTGCTTTTAATATATTGTGTGAATGTGTGAGTACTTCTTTATTGGACGGCATCTTGGATTCAGATTTGATTTTGAGGAGAAGAGAGCAAGTTAGATGGAAACGTACCGGAGAAGTCAATCTTCGCCACGAATTGTCACGTGCCCTATCTCTTCTTAGGGGGCAATATCGATACCACAACACAACAACAAGTGAATGCCTTATCTTTCCTCATAACCAATATTAATGCCTACAATTCAAAAAAGGTCGGCTCTCTGGCTTGTCGACGGATGTATAAAAGCGCTATGAAAAGGCCAATCTATCAGTTTCAATAACAAGACGATCTGCACTCTTAAATCTACAATGGTCAGACATCCTGAGCGCCTTGGAACACAGGGTGAGCTGCTGATTTGCGCTACCCTGTACTGATTCACTCATGGTGCTCTAGCAGATTCAGCTGCTGCCAGAGTCGATCGTGGTAGTGCAGCGAGCAGATCGCATCGTTTTTCACAGGTTTCCAGACCTGCAAGTGCTACTATAGCTGGTCCAAAGGTCTGGATCGTCGACTGCCAGCAGTGCGGGTCATGCTTTTCCAACCGCGGCATGCATGTACGTCTCATGATACTCTTGCGTGGCTCTTGAATTTACCATCATAAATTAGTGCTCTCTTCTTTTGCGCCCAGAAATGTTCCTCTTGTCGACGGACATCATGCCTTCAAACTGTTCCGTGTATTCGGACGGTGAGCCTCAAGTGCCTCGTACTTGCAGCTGCTTGACGCAGACTCTGCATTGTCACGGCTGCGGTGGTAGTGTTGGGTACGCAGTAGCGAATCCATGTCTGTCTTGCCAACCTCCCTCCGTCTCGTCTTTGATCTCATGTTGGATGATGCCCTCAGCTTCGGCAAGCGAGCACCGATTCATCTTCCTACCCGAGCGAGTGACTTGGGAAGAGCGCCTTTTCGTCCCCGGCGATCATGATGTGCTGGAGTGCCTACAGCACCGAAGCCAAAGTTCTGTTTTGAACACAGACCGAGGATCGATGACTCTCAAAAAGGGCGATAAATTATTCTGGCATCATCTCATTGTGCAAGGCGAGCTGAGGGGTAGCACTCATAATGAAGACGCTGCGAGAGCATCTCGCGCTTACCAGTTGAACCCTCAGAGGTTTTCCGCCGCGCGCTAATAGTAGATGCATTTTGAAGGTATTTGTTGTCCTGCGTTTCATTTTCTTCCAAACCCTGTTACTCTTTTTCTCAAATTGTGTACCCAGTCTCATTATGATAGTTGTTCCGTCTTTGTGCTGTTGTACATGTGCACGCGATTGGTGCTGTAACTCAGACCTATACCACTTTTTTTTCATGATTCTGAACAATTTTTGCAATATGTTTTCTAATTTGTAGCACTCTTAGTTGTGTGTCACGTGACCGTTTCGCTGTCGTGTCGTCGGTGTCGAGTGTGTCAAGGGAGTACAGACTGGGCTTGACTGCTTGACTTCATTCATATTTCAAGACCCAACCAAAGCTTGTACTACTTGGCTCACTGGATCTGTCAGCCAGTTTAGTACTTATGCGCTTGTACTAAACCGCGCTATTATCCTGCGCCATCCCATATCACTTTTAATCCTAAAATGAACTCTTTATATTCACAAGGAGTGCGTCAAACGTCCTCCATTCAAGCGGACATCGACAAACTTCAGGCTGGGGACTCAAGTGTATCTCTACTTGGTGCGCTACTCGGTATATATATCTCTGACTGCTGGCCTGTTGACCATATGCGTTGTTTGTCTAGGTCAGACGGCGGCCTCCCTTGCTGCATTCCATAGGACCATCGAAGACTACGACTCCATGGCAAGGCGTGAAATGATCAAGGCGAAGCAAGAGAAGGCACAAATGTACGCATTCTATCTCAAAATTTGACTATTTTGAAGAGTCGTCCCCAATTCTTCCGTCTCTAGGCGCCTCACCAAGTTTAGGTCTGACTATAGTGAATTGAATGTTTCGCTTGAACGGGTTAAGAGAGAGGTGAACGATATACTCTTTTCCGTGCCATAGGTGTATACTCATTGTTTTTCAGAGAGAAGCTGCGCAAAAAGTAGAGTTATTTTCTGGTGCTGAACCCACCACCGCTGCGGCTGCTCGACAACGATATAATACCACGTCAGTGCGGAACCCCCCATCCGAGGAAGTGACCGAATCACCATTTCGCGGCGCTACACCAAATATGTCAATGACCAACCTCGACCGCGAATCCTATGCTCTACGAGAACACAGCTTTGCCCGAAACACGAGCTCACAACTCGACGATCTCATAGCTCAAGGCCGTGATGCGCTAGACAATCTTGTCGACCAACGCGAGATGATGAAAGGGACACAACGGCGACTGCTGAACGCTGCGAATACGTTAGGACTAAGCCGGGATGTCATCGGATGGATCGAAAGGAGGAGCACACAGGATATGTACATTTTCTTGGCCGGCGCCGCATTCACGTTTTTGTGTTTCTTTCTCATCTGGAAATATCTTGGATAACTTATTTTTGTATGACACCGATACCTCTCGTAGTAGACTTCTAAACTGTAATATGCCTTTTTGCCGTGCTTGCTAGTGCAGCTGAGCGACAACGCTGGGTGCCTCTCTTTCGGGGTGGGAGTCTTGTCGTGATGAGCAAAGTACGAAAGCAAGCGAGATCGGCAGGTTCGGATGCAGATATGTATCATCATAGTCATGTCCACTCGCTTACAAAATACTTACGAGCTTCAAGTTAGAGCTTGTGCCACATCTTCCTCGGCCGCCCCACACATGAATGAAGCTGAACGATTCGACTACACTGAAGGTGCTACCACACGAGACATTGAAGATGCTCTTTCTGAAGCAAGAAGCATAAAGCACCGTGGTCGTCGAGACTCCCAGGTCGGCGACTCTTACGAGACCTTTGGTGGCCATAGAACGGCAGGATCCGTCTTCGATGGACCAGGATATGTGGCGATCCCGAGCAGCGTTAGCAGGATGAGCCATAGAGGCATGAGCAAGGACCGGTCACAGAACCTCAGGCGGCTGAGCGTGGACTCCGTTCTACCAGACGATGGCGCGGAGAGCTGGCGGAGACGAAGTGAGGAGCTCATGCGACCGCCGTCAGTAAGTCGTGCTCAGAGCTATGATAGCGCTGCTGTTGCCGGGAGCGACTCCGGTGAAGAAGAAGAGACAGAAACTGTTCGAAGGCGCCGCGGTAGACAAAGGGCTCCGTCTAACGTGACTGAAGATGCGCCAAGGCATTCTGTCTTCGACAGTATCTCGAATATCTTTGGATCGAAGTCGGTGACATCTCCTGGAGGTGGTGGTCATAGCAGAAGGCCTTCACTGCACTCGAACCATTCTAGCCGTCGTTCAAGAAAGTCTAAACGACCTTCCTCCACAGGTTCCACGCATGCGGTGGACTCGGATTCGGACGAACGGTGGGGCTATTCCTCAGGAGAAGATGAGGCATCGTCATCTGACGAATTGCTTGCTACAAATAAACCTGTCGAAAGCATCGGTAATCTTAGCGATTATGGGTCTTTACCTCCGTCACCGACAGGTTCCCTTCTCAACATTGCTCTTGATCCTGTATTCGGCGACACACGCATAAATATGGACTTCTCGTTCGAGCCAACGGAGCCCCCACCGCCCGGAGATCCTTCTCGTCAAGCGATATTTTTGCAGGACGAAGACATGACGATTCGATTCACCGGTTACGAAGTCAGGTGGATTCGCAAATGGATATGGCGATTTTTTTGTGTTTGCTCTGTAGGGATTCTTGGATTGCTCGGGCATTGGTTTCCTCGGCTTTGGCTGCGCTGGGTTGCTAAAGAGAAAGCCTTCAAGGGTAGCCGAGATGGATTTGTTGTGGTTGAGGTACGTTCTTTCCTTATAACTTATCAGTGCGTACTGACCCCAAACGTTTTTGTGCAGACTCCATATAGAGATATTTCAATCTTCCCTATTAATACGCTACCCTATCCCTACCCCTTATCCACAGTTTTCCCTCACGAAAGTGCAGAGACAAGTACCAACGGCAAAGATTTTGATCTCCTGACCTTAAAAGTGGTTGACTATCGTTACCTCCGCTTCGCTCTGGATCCAAGGACCGGCTTATTCAATCCTATAAGGTGTGTATAAAGTCACTGTTCTCAATCACTCAATTAAAAGGACACAGTGAGTGGAAGGATCATTCTTGGTCGGGAATGTCAGCTGTTCGAAATGGTTTGAACAATAGTACGCGGAATCAAAGGCAGACCCTTTTCGGTGGGAACGCTCTGAACATCGAAGGAAAATCGACGTTAACTCTACTCGTGGATGAGGTTCGGAATTCACTTCGACCCCTTGGCTCTTCTCCTAATAACTCATTGACAGGTTATCCATCCCTTCTACGTTTTTCAAATCGCCAGTATCATTCTATGGTCATTGGATGATTATTTCTACTATGCTTTCTGTATCTTTCTCATCTCAATTTCAAGTATCACGACTACTTTGATTGATACAAAGAAGGTGAGCATCTTCTACGCCTGCCGGAGGCTGTGTTTGAATAACTATCTGGTAGACATTGAATCGCATGAGGGCTATGTCACGATTCTCGTGTCAAATCAAAGTACTTATAGATGGAGAATGTAAGCCCTGCAGACGTCAATCAACGTCACAGCCCTAACACACAGTCAGGGACTGTGAAGAAATCCGAGGATCTTATTCCAGGGGATATTGTATCCCTAATAGCACCAACTCTGACTTTATTTCCCGCCGACATGATTCTACTGACCGGCGATGCAATTGTTAATGAAAGCATGCTTACGGGCGAAAGTGTCCCTGTTAGCAAACTTCCTGTCAAGGACAACGATCTCGCTGCATGGAAGGAGACGTCCGTCATCACGAACGAGATTGCTAAAAGCTTTCTCTATTCAGGTACACGGATCATTCGAGTACGAGGCTCAGCAGAGGAAAATGGGCGAACTGACGCCTTTGCGACTGCAATAGTTGCTCGAATTGGTGAGCGCTCTTGAATTCTTAATTGCCTGAGCTTAAACTGAAATTTTAAAGGATTCAATACAACAAAAGGATCTCTCGTTCGTTCTATGCTTTTCCCGAAGCCTCTTGGATTCGCCTTCTACAGAGATTCTATGCGCTTTATCGGTGTACTGGCCAGCATAGCTGGTCTTGGATTCCTAGTCTCCGCATTTCAATTCATTCAACTAGGAGTATGCAGTCGTGCTATTATTAGGACCACGAGAGCTTATGGTTTTTACAGGTACCTTGGCATACTATTGTTGTACGGGCACTGGATTTAATCACGGTAGTTGTCCCTCCTGCTCTTCCTGCCACTTTGTCAATAGGCACGAGTTTCGCCTTGTCTCGTCTGCGAAAGTCGGGGATTTTTTGCATATCTCCGAATCGAGTCAACGTCAGCGGCAAAATCAATCTATGTTGCTTTGATAAAACAGGCACTCTTACAGAGGATGGACTCGACATTCTGGGCGTGCGCAGCCTTGAACGAAATGCACACCAATTTGGCGAACTCATTGAGGATATTCATGATCTACCGTCTGACTCGGGCTGTGGAAAGGCATTGTTCTTACATGCTCTCGCCACGTGCCATATGTTACAGGTTGTTGATGGCGAGGTACTAGGCGACCCGCTTGATGTGAAAATGTTCAATTTTACGCAGTGGAAGATGGAGGAAGGCCAGGTCGCAGGAAGGGGGAAAATCAAGGATAAGGCAAGTGGGGCTCAGTCTTCTGCTGCGTTGGTGCAGAATATTGTACGACCGCCTGGGACCGGATCCTTTAGAGTTGAAGATGCACTTCGGGCTTCAGCGCGGGTGAGTCTGTTCTTGGGCGTGATGAAACAGCAATAAAAATATCTTTTTAGCATGCGCATTTCCTTGAGCTAGGAGTAATAAGAACATTCGAATTTGTTTCTTCGCTGCGCCGGATGAGCGTGATTGTCAAGAGACTGAAGAGCTCCAGTATGGTAAGCAATTGTTTACCTGTGTGCTGTGGTTTGGCTCATGATACTTCAGGAGATCTTTGTAAAAGGAGCACCAGAAGTTATGTCTGACATTTGCGAGAAAGACTCATGTGAGTCTTGTCTCTCCGTTCTGATGAAGTTAAACACTGATGAATATTGGTTAGTCCCGAATGACTATGATGACCTTCTGTCGTATTACACAAAACGTGGCTACCGCGTCATCGCCGTGGCTGGTAAAAGCATTGAAGGACTGACCTGGCTCAAAGCTCAGCGTCTCAAGCGCGAACAAGCCGAAAGCGGTCTCCGTTTTCTCGGTCTGATCATCTTCGAGAATAAGCTTAAACCCGGAACGACTCCCGTGATCAAAGAACTTCGTGCTGCGCATATGGCCTGTCGTATGATCACGGGTGACAATCCTCTGACGGCCGTCAGCGTTGCTCGGGAGTGTGGTCTGATTAACCAGGCTGCTCATATCTTCACACCGGTCTTTGTCAGTGGGAACTCGTCCATGCCTAATGCGAAGTTGTCGTGGCCATGTATGGATGATCCGCTCTGGACATTGGATGGATACAGTTTGAAGCCGAATGACCCACCTCCGCATCATACCGTAGAAGTCGAGGCTGGGGACGATATAGCATTCAACGATTACACTCTTGTAATCACTGGTGATGTCTTCCGATGGATGATTAGCTACGCCCCTTTAGAGACCTTGCAGCGGGTACGCTCTACTCGCATCGTACTTTTGGGAGTGCCACTCATGCCCATTTTCCCCCCCAGATGCTTGTTAAATCGCAGATCTACGCTAGGATGTCGCCAGACGAGAAGAACGAAGTCGTCGAACGTCTTCAGTCGTTAGGATACACTGTCCTCATGTGCGGCGATGGAGCAAACGATTGCGCGGCTCTCAAGGCAGCCGACGTGGGCCTGTCGTTGTCAGAAGCTGAGGCTTCTGTAGCAGCACCATTTACGAGCCGGACCCCGGACATTTCGTGCGTTCTTGAGGTTATCAAGGAGGGAAGGGCGGCGTTGGTTACAAGCTTCAGCTGCTTTAAATACATGTAAGGAATGTCTGCACTCGGTAGCAAATATTGGCTTGAACAGGGATGAATTTGCAGGGCACTCTACTCACTTATTCAGTTCACGACGATCACGCTTCTTTATTCCTTTGCATCTTCCTTGGGAGATTTCCAGGTACAGCCAACGATCTGTTAAGTCTGTAATTATGGGCGCTGATGAGCTACGAAGTTCCTATACATAGACCTCTTTATCATTATTCCCATAGCTGTCACAAGTACGTTCTATGCAAAGTTCTGCGTAGATCAACAACTGACTTTGGTGTCAGTGGGAAGAGCATTGCCTTACCCACAACTGCATCGCAAACGACCCACAGCAAGTCTTGTATCGAAGAAAGTGTTGGCCAGTCTTATTGGCCAGATTATAATCACTAGCACGGTTCAATTTGGGGTATTCTTCTGGGTTCGCGCCCAGCCATGGTGAGAGATATACTTTCTACAGTAATAAACGTGCATTGACGTTTACTGACAGGTACTCACCACCGCATGAAACTATGCCAAATCCCGGAGATAATCACCTTCAAGCTCAGAACTACGAGAATACTGTACTCTTTCTGGTCTCCTGTTTCCAGTACATACTCGTCGCAGGCGTGTTCAGTATTGGACCCCCGTATCGTAAGGCGATGTGGACAAACGGTAGGACTATCCCTCGACTTCCCTGTGCTTTGTTGGTTGCATCTGATATGCGTACACAGGACTTTTCATGCTCGCACTCACGGTCATAGGGCTTATCAATGCCTGGCTGATACTCGATCCGTCACGGGCACTGCTTGTCCTTCTCCAGCTGATGAACCTCCCGCAGTCAGCTCGTGTCATCCTCGTGTTCACCGTCATTGTCAACGTCGTGTTGTCTGTGCTTTTTGAAAGGTTTGGGACAAATACAGTAGGGAAGGTGATAGAGGTTATTATCATCGTGTTCAGGGGCAGGAGCCGGGTGAGGGGTGGGAAGGTGTATAAAGCTGTTGAGAGCGGGATGCGATGATCTGGATTCAGAACGGAAGCGACGCAGCCGAAGGAGCAATGTGACCTTGGTAATGGTAACTTTCGTGTGTTTAAACGGAGCGAGAACTAGCAACTACTTATTTTTATTTGCGGACGTTGCCATTCAGAGAGCTTTCGTGTGATTCTTTCCCGTGTATGGCTGGGACCATCAGCCACCATCTGATGTATGTGAAATAGGCGTCTCGTTCGATAGTTTCAAACCACTTTCCAAGCACTCAAAGACCTTGGTTATTTCCTTGAGATGCCATGAAGTGGATTAATAATAACGGTAGTTAGCGTGAGCTGGATCTGGACTGACTGGGCTCTGACGGGGACATTGGTAGTCAGGAGAAAGAAAGAGACGAGGACGAGTGCGCGGCGGCGGCCGGGATGTAGTGGCCTTGTGTTTCCCACCGGAGGGTGGATGTATGGCAACACAACGAAATGCAACAGCAACAGCCATCAGCTCTCTCGCAGCCCCTCTCCCTCCTCCCGCCATCCTTCCTTCTACTTCTCTTGTCCTTTCTTTCTCACATCTTTGCCCAGGAGGCACTCCTTTCTTCACCTTCTTTCTTTCTGTCTTTCGCTCTCATCTCCTTCATCTTCTCGCTCTCGCACCGGTCTGCGTACTTTCAATTCCCGAGAGGTGTCAGAGTCAGACAGAAACAATAGCAACACTTCGCCGGAGCAGGCCTCCACTTCCGTTCTTTTTTAACAGCACGCTTTCGTTTTCTTCCTCACCGGATCCCTTTTAGCCCTCGTCGGGCAATCGTCAATCGATCCATCTCTCGAGGATCCAATGCAACTCGGGTTCTTTCTCCTAGCGCTCGTTCTCAGTGCCGCGCCGGTATTCTCTCTCCCCGTAAATCTGCAGAGGTCGAAGGATGATGGCAGCAGCAGCAGCAGCAGCAAGAGTACAGATGGGAAGGCGAAGGGCGATTCAAGCACTGGGACGGCGAGTGCGCAAACGGTAGTGACAACACAGACCATTCAACTGTGAGTTCATGCACCTTCTCGTCATTGTAGACTACTAATTAATGTTTGATGTCATCGTCGTTGTTCTTCAGTTCAACTGGAACCGCATTGGAGGTGTGCCAGATCCAGCTCACCCCGATCACAGCCAAAGATGGGACTCCGCAGGTGTTGGAAGTTAAGCAATGCGTCATCAAAGCGACGTCGTCGGATACCTCGAATTCGACGACGACGACTACCTCTTCCAGCGCGGAGTCCACCTCGACTTCGACTTCTCAATCATCCTCGTCCACGTCTGAGTCGGTAGCCACGATGTCAGCACAGTCCTCTTCAGCTTCCTCGTCGGAATCTTCGGCTTCGGCAATGACTACGTCTATAGCGTCAACGGAATCAGCTTCTGCAAGTGCAACTGCTGCTATCTCAACAAACGTATGTCAATTTTGGCCATTTAGTATATTCTGCTCCGACTTACGAGAAACTGCAGTCCGTAGAAACCATCTCCGCATCCTCTGCTGCCGATACCTCCGCAACTGCTTCTGCAAGCTCCAGCGCAGACAGTGCCGCGGCAGCCACTAGCACCGCATCTGAAGCCAACTCATCAGCCAGCGCTGCAAACGGAGCAGATTCTGCTGTCATCAACGTCTCCACGACGTCTGTTGCGCCAAGTGCAAGCGCTGCAGCAGCTGGCGAGGCTTCATCGTCCGCCTCTGATACTGCCGCCGCCGCTACAACTTCGTCGACTGCGGAAGCTGCTGGAGACGGTGCAGCATCGTCGACGCCTGTTGCGTCCGCTGCCGCTGGATCAAGCTCGAGCGATGCTTCTGCTCAGTCCGCGACCGCCGCCGCAGATGCTGCTTCGTCAGCCAGCGCATCTGCGACGCCGTTCGCCATCCCTGGAAAGAACTTACAGGTGCTGCCGATTGGGTTGGGTGTGTTTGCTGGGGTGTCCGTTATTGCGCTTATTGTCGTTGGGTTGGTTACGTACGAGAGGACCAAGTACCGGAGAGTGAGTTGATTACTTGAATTTGGCTCTTTCCATTTTACGGCTTGCTTATTGTTTGGTTCCACCTCAGGCGTTTAGGCAGAGGAAACTTGCTGAAGCTGCGGCGCCTATGGGTTACGGTGGAATGTCGTACGTCGACTTTATTTCATATTGTTCCTTTCAAGCTTCTAACAACTCTTTTCCAGGGAGCGTGCATAAATCTGAACCTCAATTCTTCACTCGTCCCAACTGGGACGCTTTTATTTTTCTTGTTTATTATCAACTATACTTATCAAAAGATATCGTGTGGTACATATGGGGATGGCTATGGCAACAGGTTGCTGGGAGCGCCGGGTTTCAGGGGTATATTTTCATGTGTACTTGTCGTGGTGTGTTGCTCACGCTCAAGGAAGTGCAGCCGGTCGTCGGTACGGTACATACCATTCCTTTTCTCCTTCGTTACTGCGGTGTAGATTGATTGGGCTGAATCGTCTTTTTTTCATACTTTGTCTGCCTTCGTCCTTCTTTGGCTGTCCTCTCTTTGCTTTTCGTTTCTTCTTTCTTTGTTTTTCTTTCTTTCTCCTGCTCTTATCTGGACGTATATGTGGATCTTATGTATATACGTTGCAACTTCGTGTATAGTAAGCTAATGCGGCGAAAGGTCGAGTTTCGGCGTCTAACAAGACAAAATCAGAAAAAAAGTTGAATTGATCACGAGAAGGAGCGAGTAACTGTGGGTGAAGCTTCGACTTCGGAAGCAACAGCCGTGCTTCCATACACAGGATCACGACGTCACCTGAACACCGTCGTTTGTTAACGTTGTTAATCAGTAACACCGATGACCTCAAGATAGAGATGGCGGAAAACTTACGACGAGTGGACAACCTCAAGATAACCTTCCTCGTCGACAACAGTATTGAATGGTACATCTCCTTCCCCCCGAATCCTTTTCCATCTCGACACCAACTCGAAGGATACTGCTCCAGATGACGATACACCTTGTTGTAGCTGACTGGTGGTGCCACTGCCTTGACTCGAATTTGACCTCACCCTCTATCTGATAGGTTCGGAAAACTCCCTCCAGGCTTCTCGTCGGAGCTATTCACGCATGTTACGAAACATAACTTGGATGTCGACGAGAATACGGGGGTTCCCGTGTTTGACCTCGAGAAGTTCTGCTGTGGTACGTCTCCCACTCGTCTTGCTTTACAGCTGAGTCGTTCAGCAGCCTGATGTATACAAACCTGACGACTTTACTTGGATGCAGGAGCACATGGCTTCTCTGCTCTCATCGTACGTTATTTACATTCACTATTGAAATGCCTACCGCCCCCAAGAGACTCATCATCTTAACTTGAACTATAACAGGAAACACGCATATGTGCACCTTCCCGTCCTTCCTCCCCTGGTCAAGACACCAGCACCGTCCTGAGTACGGGTCAATCACAAACGGAATCTCACACAATCCTCTTCGACACCGGCCCAGACTCACAAAGCCTCATCCGCAACATCAAGTCCATGCACGTAGACCCGCGCGCCGTCGAACGCGTCGTCCTCTCACATTGGCACGCAGACCATAGCGGTGGGATCCTTTCTTTTCTACGATACCGGAACAGTGTCCTTGAGTCGCCAGCGGGGCTACAACCCTCGCAGGGCCTTAGGGACCCCGATCCCGACCCTAAATCTCGAGACGCTCGACATGAATCTACTGACTTTAGAAACAACCCAATCACCGTCGACTTACACCCTGATCGACCCTTCTCGCGAGGTATTGCGCCCCCTCCCTCCGCCAAAGTCCTATGCGCACTTCCCAGAGATCCATCTTTCGACGCGATCCGTGCGTTAGGTGCGCACGTGGAGCTGCACAGCGAAGAGCACACGGTTGCGGGTGGGACGGTGTATGTGAGTGGAGAGATACCTCGCGTGACAGCGTTTGAGGAGGGGTTGCTGGGAGGAGTGAGGTGGCTTGGGAGGGAGAAAGGTTGGGTTGCGGAGCCAGTGAGCTTTCCTTTCCTTTTTTTTAATTTGTGCGGTACTGAATATGAACGGGGGAACTTTGAACTTGATTGCATAAATTTGTAGCATATTATGGACGAGCGATATGCAGCTATCGACGTGCTTGGCAAGGGGCTTGTCATTTTCAGCTCGTGCGTCATTTCCTTTTCCATTGGCTTGGATTTAGTACTGGTAAAATCATGGCTATTCATATGCGCAGATGCTCGCACGCAGGAATCGTGAACGTTGTCACCGATGCTATCAAGACTTTGAAGCGACCCGTTCACATGGTAAGTAAAGCCAAGCATTCCCGCACAGGCCATTCCTTTCATTCAGAGGACCAACCAATTGATTTCTAACATATGAGCGCATATAAAGGTAATCGGTGGCTTACACCTCGGTGGCCCAGAGCTCGCCCCTCGCATCGAGCCCACCGTAGATTTCCTCGCACGACGCATGCGGCCTTCGCCAACGTATGTCCTCCCGATGCACTGCACGGGATTCAAAGCGAAAGTGAAGCTGGAGGCTGCTCTTGGGGATGGGTGCGTCCCTACGGGAGTCGGAAACGTCGTGAATGTTGAAGGCGACGCGGAGATGGATGAGAAGCTGTTTCCGCCTGTTATCATTTAAACGATTGTAGGTTCATTCTGTATTTGTATGTGAAAGCAAGAGATATTTTGGAAAAGATGAAGAATACAGTGAGACAATGATATTCCAAATAAAGATACTGTGCGATCCGTCAATTTCCCGGAAAGGAGAGTAAAATTTAGAAAAAAAGTTTGTATCCAGAAAAGACTTAGCGTTCCCTATAATAACTTCCATTATCATGCTGCACTATTTCCTGAGTAGCCGGGGCAGCTCTGGGCCTTTTCAGCGAGGAAGACCGACTTCGCTGGATTTGCTGTGCTGGCTTCGACTTGGCCGGTCTACCTCGTCCTCGTTTCTTTGGAGGCTGCGGCTCGTGGGAAGGGAATGAAGCTGGAACCTGCGGAGGTGCCGCAGAGACAGAGCGGATGCGATTTTCTGAGAGTGCAGGAGATGCGAGCTGGGAGAGGTCATTAGTTTGTGCCAGAAGTGATTGTTGACGCGGTGTGGTACCGCTGGATGGGCGATTAGTTGGGGGCTGGTGCTGGATAAAGTTCACGGTTATGTGCTGTACTTTGTGATGTGATAACAAACTATTCGCGCTTACAGCCTCAACATATAACTTCAAAATGAAATTTGGAGGGACGGGAACCTTTCCAGAGCCCGTCGTGGTAATGTCGCTTTCCGACGCTTGCAGCAAAACCTGCTTCGCGCATCCACGGCGAAGAGCATACAACCTCGCAGGTCCTTGCAACATGAACTTTTAGTCCAAAGCGTGCTGTACAAAAGAAATTATACACACCCATGATTCTTGAAGGGCCTGACTGAATGACTTCGCATAGGCTTTTGATGTCAGCTCGGTAGCCATCGGTATCGTTGCCCTGAAGCTGAAACTCGTCATCCACTAACAGGAGATCACCATTTCTCTCGTCCTCGATTTCAATTTCAAGTTCATGATATACTAAATCACTTGATTTTGGTCTCGCTGGCTGGGGTTTCGAGAGTAAGTGTGGATCGTAGGTCGTATTTGTAGCGATAAATGGCCGGGCGGAAGGACTGGAAATCTTTGCACCGTTCGGAGGAAATGTCGGGGGTCGTTCCTTTGTCCCGAGAGGTGTCTCGTCCATGAATTGTTCGCTCAAAGGTACTGAAATATCATCTATCGCGTTCAACGTCTCGAAATCAGACAACGGGCTGGCACCAGCCGTTGTTCGCGCATGACGGTTGGCCTGAGATTCGTTCCCACTTCCTTGCACCAGATTGAGAGACTTATCTATAGTATTTGTGGTCGTAGTAACCTGACTCTGAGGTCGGCTTTCCTCTTGATGTAAAGACGCGGGCTGACTGTCTTGAGAAGCGACATGATTATTAATAGAAAAGGCAGGGTGGTTTGAAAAATTCGTCACGGCGAGGTTTGCATCTGCTGTTAGCTGATGGTCGTAGCCCGGGACTCTGAACGTGCCCCTCTTCCGTTTACGTTCACCGCCTGTCGGGAAAGAGGCAGAAACCCAATCGCTTTGCTGAGCGGAGCCGGATGACACGGTGGTAGAAATTGAAGGATTTGGATGTTGGGATGCTACGCCGCTGGACGCTGGGTTCGGAGAAGCCTGCGAACCTGTAGGGTATATTGGTGTTGCATCAATAAACGTGTGGATTGATATTGGCATGCGTTGTGCGTTCGGGTCGATTGGAGTTGAAGGCTTCTCAGAAGCATTTAGGTTGACTGCTGGCGCTTGATTAGACGAGTCGAGCAGAGGCAAAGGCCCAGCATGCGTGGCTGGACTAGCCTCGTTTGACGGAAGTTGTTGTCCCCCGGTTACTCCACTTGGGCAAAGGGGCACGCTTCGAAGATCCCCAGAGTTCAGTGGACTTATTGAACGATCACTAACACCCCCTGATTCCGGTAGAGACAGTACAGGCCTCGTTGTCGACATCGAGTCTGTGCGTTCGCGTTCGCATGCAACGTCGACCTTATTTTGCCCATTCCCATCACTTGAAGTGAGTTGGTCCCCCGGCGATACTGTGGTACAACTGTTTGTCCCTTGTCTATCATTTGTCGTAGGAATGGCCGTGCTGTAGAATTGACTTTGCCCAAATCTTGAAGTAGGATTGAAACCAAATGCCGATTTTCCATTCCCAAAGCCCAGTGATGGTCGTACAATGCTGCCGTTCACGGCTGATCCCGAGTCCCAATGTCCCCCTGAATTCGTGGGGTTTTCATCGTCGGATACGGGTGACGGAGACCTTCGAGATTGACGCTAATGCCACACATTTGACAACGATTCGAATGTAAAGCAGGAGTGACGCACTCGTGAGCCAGACGAGTCATTACTACTCGACCTCCTGCAGTCGTATCAGTAAGTTGCATAGAGAGAGAAACTTGCTAAACGTACGAGCTAGATCGTCTGCCTTCACCTATACGACCCTCTTTTCCTTTCGTGACTTCGCGGATTGGCCTACCGCAGTCCCTGGCGCTCGGTAGAGCACTGATATTACGTCGCAACACTAGTCGTTCTTCATCTGGGTTTGGTAGCATAGTTGAGCGCCTCATGTTCGAGAGAACGAATAAAATCCTTGTGGGGGATGTTTCACTTATTAGTGGCTTGTCGTGAAAGTCATCCGAGTTGTTGACAAGAACCTTACTCGGAGGATGCCATTAGGCGCCGATAACGTCGATCATTTCTTGAGTCGGCTTTCATTTCCATCCAATCGTCACTTCAAACTTCGCCTTCATACACTTCTTAGTGCTCAGTCCTTGCTCCTGCTACGACATCTCTATTCATCGAGTGCACATCTCATCAACAACGTGTATAACTTATTTTTTACTAGAAATTAGCACATTCCGCTCGCAACTTGCCGCTCTGAATTGGACATTTCCTGACGCACAGATAGTTGTAGTATGGAATCAATCAACGTCCTCGCACCCTCTTCCCTTCTCTCAAGCCACGACAGGGATGCACACATATTTGCGATGAGAACGGATCCTACAATAATGATGCAGCCCGGAATCACTTGTCAGTCTTAGATTCTAAGGTCCAGTCCCATGCGTACCTCTGAGTCTCTTGTTCTTGCTTATGGAAGTTGGAGCGCTGTGATCACATGCGTAGGAGCACTCTGCTCTTCTAGACCTACTTGAAATAGCCCTCCTACCATACGGCTCTATCGAAGCTCGTCGTGCGCCCGAGATATTTTCGTGCATTGTTCTCCTTCCACCTTTCTTGATTGCTATTTATGCGATTGGTACATTTTCCTTTACTTCCAAAAGATTTAGCTTCTTGAAGTCATTGGTCTCATACCCCTGTTCTGCGGATGCATACTACAGACGTGACATGATTGGCTTGTCCGTTCCCCAACCATGCACCGGGACGAACTCGGGGAATATGATTGGGTATCCAAATCCCTTTCGTGTTCTATATGTAGCCAAAGTCATGCACTGAAGGCGGAGCTTTCTCCGTGATGCCACAATAACTCATACGAGAGCGGTGAAGCCTACGTAGGGCGACTATCTACTATAAAAACTAGAGGGTTTATTGAGGGCTCTGAACAACCTCCCTTCATATCACAAGATGTTCACAGTAACTCTGACTCTTATTGCTCTTGCTATCCTACCACAAGCATATGCAGTCTGCGGCGGTGGCAGATGGGACAGCATCGCTATTTACGATTCCTTCAATGGCAGGAACCATGTAAGAGAAGACTCTTCGTTTATTATTCCATTTCGACTCTGAAAAAAATCAAAGCGAGGGGTGATTGCGACCATCTCGTGCGACGAATTTGACTGGCGTACAGAAGAAGCGCCGCAATCAAATATTTGCGGAGAATACACCTATGGCTCTACTGTCATCTGTAAACCCAACACGTAGGCTTGCATCATTTTCACATCTGCGCAAATTCTTTCTGACTGGATAATTTTCATCTGCAGGGACGTTCCGCTTGCTGTAAAGATTTTTGACGATGAAGGATACTACGTTAATTGTACGCACTCTAACGAAATTTGCGGTTGGAACCCAACAGGGATCTACTGCTGCAATCACGAGTAGAACTATAGTAGATTGCATGTAGGTTCCTTAGGCTGTGATTCGGAGGCCCTGGAAGATCATTTGTCGTTCGTTCTCACAATCGATGTATAACAATAACAGGTCGAAGTAGTTCGACATGGCGAGGCTTGCGTTTGACGCCAGCTGCAGGTGATGTTCGTAGCCTGAGACTCTGCACGTACTCCTCTTCCATTTACGTCCTCCACCTGACCCTTTCGGCGAAGCAGAGACTCAATTCCTTCCCTGAGCAGAGCCAGATAATACGGCAATGGAGGTCAAAGGATCCGAATTTTGGTATGCTACGCCTCGCTGGGTTCTGGAAAGCGCGCGAGCCCATAGGGTGTATCGGAGTTGCATCAATAAACGTGTGGACTGTTATAGGGTTGTATTGAGCATTCAGGTCGTTTGGAGCTGAAGGCTTCTCAGATACATTTGAGTTGAACTCTGACGCTTGATTGAGCGAAATGGGTTTGACTTGCTCTTTGTAGTCGTACCAGCGAGTTGCAACGAGGAAAAGACACGCCGAGCGTACGAGTTAGATCGCCTGTCTTCCTCATACGGCCTTCCCTTCTCCTCCCGACTTCGCGGATCGGCCTTCGAAAGAGCGCTGGTACTTCGCAAAACTGGTCTTTCGTCTTCTGAGTTTGATAACATAGTCGAGATCCTCACATGCACTGTTCAATAGAACAAACAGAGGTCGTGCAGGCACTGTAGGCAAAGTTGCTTCAATATTGGTGGCTTGTCAAGAAGGTGACGGCCATTAGTATTGGTGGACTCGGATAAGCGTGCTCACCAACAACGTCGATCATTCGTTTCGAAATCAATGACCGCATTTTCTGAAAATTTCTGTTGTCGTCGAGGTCTCATTTTCTACCTTCACCTCATCTCACCACTGACTACACAGTCTCCTCTTGTTACAATATCTCCCTCCGCTGCAGCGTGCGTATTTCTACAAGATTGTAAGCTGTGCTCTGTATCGGATGGAAGTCGCGTCCCGCTCCGCGACTTTTGTCGCTGTCGGTAATTTCCTGATGCGGAACTGGTACTGCGAGGCGGGATCAACACGTTCATTTGTTCTTTCCACCTTTCGTCCGACAGGGATGGGCACGAGTTCAACATGAGGGCGAAACTTACGATAATAATTCAGCTTTAAATTCACTCTTTCTTGTTCCATGCATACCTCAGCGTCTTTTTGTCCTGGCCTGTGCGCTAGAGTGCCGTTACTTGTTGCACAGAAGCATTGAGCGTTTATACTACCCAGAGAAAGAGAGCGGTCTTTTCGCCTTGAGCTTGCGATGCACTCGGTATGTGTATTCATTTTTGCCTGTGAGCATTTGTTATGCGAGGGGTACGTTTTCAACCTGTCTTCGAATTATATCTATCGGTGATGTCGATGTTGTTCCACCTATACTCTATATGCATGCGAACTCACCGCAGACTTGGCCGCCTTGGACAAACCTTGTCCTAACCCTTAGACGGACGTAAGGGATGTGATGGGACATCCATATTCTATTTGTGTTCCATTTGCAGCGAAAGGCAGGCGCTGGAGGCGAGTTTTCTTCGTAATGCAATAGTATCACCTCGGAGAGAGAGACTTATAGAGGTCGGATGTCCACTATAAAGATAGGAGGACTTTCAGTTGTTCAGACAACCTATTCCTCTTAACACAAGATGTTCGCTGTTACTCTGGCTCTCATTGCTCTTGCTTTTGTGCCACAAACGTATGCAGTCTGTGATGGCGGTAGATTGGACAGCATCGCCATTTATGACTCTTTCAATGACAGGAACCATGTAAGAGCAGCCTCTTCGTCGATCTTCCCATTCTGTTTCTGAAAGTGCACAAAGCTCGGGGTGATTGTGAATAGCTCGTGCATGGAGTTCGACCGGCGCACAGGCAGATTCTTGCTGGTATCGAACATCTGCGGAGAATACAAGAATGGCTCGATTGTCGCTTGCAGGCCCGACACGTGGGTTCTGGTTACACACGTCTTCGCCGACTTGCGGTAATAGATTTTTTCATCTCCAGGGACGTTCCGCTCGCTGTAAAGCCTTTTAACGACGAAGGATATTATGTCAACTGTACACACAGCGATGAAACTTGCGGCGGGAGCCAGGCGGGAATTTACTGCTGCTATCACGAGTAGTAGAGCTGGTAGTAGAAAGCGTAGCAGCCGGTTGAGACTCTGACTCTGATCTGAGAGGTCCCGGAAAATCGTTTGACGATCGTTCTCACGGATATTGTGTAAATCATTGCGTATACGCATGTCTTTCAGTTTTCATCGATTTTGACCATCATCTGCAACACTACGAGCTTCGAATTATCTATGGATAAGTTTACCATTGAGGTCTGCGTTGACTCCGTGGGATCAGCCGTCGCGTAAGTGCCTTGCTCGCATTCCCATTGGGGTCGAAGCGCGGGTCTATTCTTTTTAACGAAAGGCGACATCTCGGTGATAAACACAAGTGCTCTTCAGGGGGGCGCTGATCGTCTCGAATTATGTGCAAGTCTGCCTCTTGGGGGCGGGACGACCCCCTCAGTTGGCTTCGTGAAGACCATCCAGACGATCTCTCAAACAGAACGTCCAGACTGTACGACGGAATTGATGGTAAGCTATCAGTTCCAAAAGCTCGATTGAAAGCCTGAAATATGATTGATCCAATTGTTTACATCTAGGTCATGATCCGGCCTCGAACGGGCGACTTTCTTTACAACTATTACGAACTTGATGTCATGCTTGAAGACATTGATTCATTTGCTTTGCTGGGAGTGACGGGCGTTGTTTTTGGTGCATTAACATCTGACGGAGGCATCGATCGGACGAAGACAAGTTTGCTAGTGAAAAGAGCGACGTCGCATGGACTACAAGGTAACTTAACTTGCATTTGCTCTTGTGTAGCGAATGCCGATGGAGAGCTTGGGTGCACATAGTTTGCTTCCATAGAGCTTTCGATATGGTCGTAGATCAGCTGAATGAGTTGCGAATGATTCGGACATCGGACATCCGCGGATTGACTCGCATCCTCACCAGGTAAGAATACCAAGAATATTATTTTCTGTCTGGTATCAACTCTTATCCCACTAGTGGCGGATGTCACTCCGTCATAGAGCCGACCGCTTTCTCCAAGCTAACGGACTTGTGTGAGGAAATGACGCTCTGGGCAGAGCACGGAGGACCTATTGAAATCATGCCCGGATCCGGCGTGTCACCGAACTTCTTACGATTACATCTACGGCAGCTCTTAGATGCAGGCGTACGATCCGTACATCTGAGTGGCGGCAGTTATGAAGAGCCCAGCGCAAACAGACTCGGAATGCAGTTTAGGAAAGAAGGTATGGGCATGGGCGTAGGTGAGGGCGAGTGGAAAGTGTGGCAAACCGGATCATCCAAAGTATTGGAGGTCCGGAAAATCGTTGACTCCGAGTTTCATCGCTTTCTGAATGAAAACTTGAAGGACACGCATGTCTCTCGATAGGCGCTCGCAAGTTGTCGTAACGTGTGGCTTAGACTCTGTGCTATGCATCATGATTGCCATCATTATCCGTGGCGTGGTCGGGGTAATTTCACCGCTTGGCATTTCCTATTGCAAATAACACTACGGTAAAGTTATGGGGATCACAACCTAGACTCGAACGAGATCATGGTAAATCTTCTACTGTCTCGGATCTTCTGTGCATACATACAACTCCCTCCTGGCTTACCATGAGAAAAATGTCCTGCCGGCCACTGACGCTGTTGAGGCGTATCATTATGAAGCAAACCTCAGGATTAGTAACGTTTGCAGGTTAGAGATTCGGAGGCCCATACCGACTTCACCTCCCGTACGGTAAGGTGAATTACTTGATATTCAGTGGTAAAGGAAGACGAGGTGGACAAAATCGACTGTTTTTGTACATTTCTAAAATTTGTATAAATGCTACTTATTACTTAGTTTACTGACGCAGCACCCAAGCACCTCGACATGTTCAAAGTCACCCTCGCTCTCGCGACTCTTGCAATCATCCCCAAGGCCACTGCAATATGCTCTAGCGGTCAGATAGGCATCGGCATATCTATAGTTGCCTTGGGCCCATTCATAGAGGTGAGTGACATACACTATTGTTGTAATTTATTTGTTCACCTCTATCCCACCTTGCAACTTGAATGCTGCCAGTTTGGAACGATTTGGGACCCAAATTGCAATGTCATCGACGAGATCTTCAGTCCGACTATCTGTGGGAACTACGTCAACGGATCCACAGTCATTTGCAACGCTGGCACGTAAGTATAATCTTTCTCTAGTTGGGATCTCTATCGTCTACTAAAAGTGATACTCGTTAGTATGATCCCAGACTCCGCTCAGACCCGCCATGCGGATAATTGGGGTCATTGCACCCCAACGAGCGATTCTTGTCCAAGAGGACCGGTTGAATTTTGCTGCTCTCCTGCATAAATTGAAATTGAGCTCCGACAATACATGTAGTCGGGTTCGGGCAAAATGTATTTGTTTGCGTATGTTTATTATTTAGCCACACGCAATCCATCCGTGCATAATTATTGTTTGTTCCTTTCACCCGTGACTACAATCTAAGAAGGAGTCGACAACTCCTTGCTAATCCAATCCCAAAGAATGAACATCCTGCGTAGCTCGGCAGCACGCAACGCTCAAGCCAACAAGCCTCTTCCTGCTATCTACGAGCCATCTGCTAGTCCCAGGGACCTCAACACCAACATTTTCGATTCTCCCGACTCTCCCATCCCTACCATCTCAGTTGACGCATCTTTACTTGACAACGGACCTCACTACGACCACTACTCTGGCGGGTCTCCTGATGTCTCGGGCTCTCACTCTGTCACACACAATTCGAAGTCGCATCTCACCAGCCCAACAACACATGCCACTCGCTCATCTAGTCTCCTATCACCAACCTACGCCGGAAGCCCCCAATACCAAGATTCTCCCAAGCCATCTCACCCCACTCTTACCGCTTTCAAACCCGCAAAGTACTTCCGACCCCCACCAGGCCTTCGACCGAGTCAAATCTTTGGTTCTTCCGCCCTCATCCACACCGACTCCGATCGCGGACCGCGCCGCCTTGCCACGCAGCAGGCGATCGAAGTGCAGGAGCTCCTGGAGGAACAAGAGAAGGAGATGCGCATGGAGGTTGCGCGTGTGCTGAGGTCTATGCGTGATCTGAAGAGGAGCGTGCGTTCGTTGAAGAGGGAGAGGGAGAGAGAGGTGGATCGGTTGAAGGATAGTGAAGGGGAGATTACCGTTGGGACGGCTATTTGATACGGCCCGCACCACCACAAGAGCTACTATGTTTAATAAGAGAACATGCACAGATAACGTTGCTTGAGCAGCTGAGTCGTGCACGGTTTCATGTCGGTGAGATCATGAGAGATACGAAAAGTCTAGCCACCTCCACACTGTCTAGAATCCGATCAAGCACGAAAACACGTGTTTTCCCTTTTAAGTATAAGAACCAGGGAGGTTCAGGTCAATTGGATCATCAACAACCCATCTTCATCATTGTCCATATCCACATCCACATCCACCCTTTGCATACACATCCACGACATGAGTATGAATTTTGATTATTGTTGTGTCGAGCATACTGGTCAAGACTAATGTTGGATGCAGCTGAGACCACTGCCGCACCGCATAATCGCTCAAACTCGCTGGACCAGAAGACGCTCGACAAGCTCGAGAACCAGATCGCGCATCGTCCCGAGAAGACCGAGCTCGTAGACAGAAACATACTCAAGGGTGCGCTTGATTGCACAGTCTGCTTTCTGCGATGATTCAGACTTCGTCTACCTATGGTATACAGATGACCGCGTTGCGCCTTCCCTTCAACATGCTCGCGATGAACTCGAAAAGTCTCGTCTTCAGGTGGGTCAGATCGTGGCCTCGACCTCGGTTCTGCGCTTATCACGTCGTTTTAGGACAAGATGGAACATGCCATTCATGATAGACCATCACCGGATGACCTCGTGAAGAAGGGTATTCTTCAAGGTATGGGGGGTCCATCTATCCTTAGATTATCCTGACTGATTTATGCCATAGCTGACGAAGTCCCTCCGGTCTGAGCCATACATTTATCAAGAAAGGAGTTGTGTGGTTCTTTCATGCTGTACTTGTAGGAACAATGCGGTTTTCGATGTAATTCTAGACAACCATGAGCTATCAAAGAATGATCAAGGAAAGAATGTAAAGCGTCTCACATAATTAGGTATCATAACGTACCAGGACGAAACAAATATCAGAGTGCCTTCAATCAATCCCCATCCTTATTCCGCCGAACTTTCTCCCTCATCTCCCTCGCAGCTCTTTTCGCGCCCTCTCCACCAACCCATCCTCTCCTTCCCAACCATCCAACTAACTTTGGAGTAAACGCCGCCGTCAACCCGACCCTCACAGGCAAAAACAGGGTCTTGTGCACCGTGTACGCCAATACGATCATCGCATATAGGCTCTCGTTCCCACTTTGCGGTGGGCGCGTCTCGAGGTCTTGATGGCCGGGCTCCGGTGGAACGGAGTGCAGGACCCCAGCAATGCGCTCCTTTAGTGCGTCGGTGACGCGCGACACGTGCTCGGCGCCGATAACGTTGATAGCGGCGAATGCAACGGTGAAGTCAAGGGTGGAGAGAACGATGTAGACGCCGAGGGCGTACCAGCCGTACGTCTTGATGAGATGTTTGAGTTTTTGGGAGAGGGTCGCGTCGGGACCCGGACCCGGACTTGGGCCATTTGGGTCAGAGGGAGAGGCAGGTGAAGAAGGAGAAGACGATCTTAGAGGTGATGATGGAGTCGTGTACGGGCGAAGAGGGTTTGAGAATAAGGACCATGAAGAGCGCTGTGTTGCGGAAAATACTCCAAGTCTTGAAGTGAGAGGAAGGATGGGACGAGAAATGAGAGATGCTCTCGGAGTCAACAACCGCAGCTTTGGGAAAGGTATCCGAGGCATTTATTCAGGACGTTGCAGCTGCAGAGCAATATGTCTCTGCCTTTTGTTAGAAGAAAAGGGAAGAAAGCAGAGTGTTACGTGGAGGTGATGGAGACTGTCAGTCACTGGCTGCGAAAGAGTTGCTGAGCTATCGTTGACTGACGGCAGAAAGTACGAAATGCATCGGCAGAATGGGTGTTTGTCACATACGTGACTAAAAATGTAACATATGCACGTGATCTAGCTTATACCGTTTTTGGACATCGAGATATGCACTACAAATTTGCTGAACTCTAGATCTATGTCTTTACGGCCAATTCACGCTTGAGCTCCTCCACTTGCTTCAAAGACGCCAGCACAAAGTCATACTTCCAAACCCACACCCTTCCCGCTCCTTTCTGGACCTCATCGACATTGAATCCCATCGCCGCCCATTCCTTCGGGTCCTTTTCCTCAACCAGCTCCGTCACCAATGACTTCTTTGTCGCAAAAACAGGATCGGTGCCGAGGAAGGGTGAGAAGGAGGGATAGAGTGCCGTGGTCAAGCTATTAGGTAAACACTTCTGAGCATAATGGTCGTTTCAGCCCAATATGAGAGAAAACGTACTCGTCGAATCCTGGCGCGTTCAAAGTGAAATGGATATGGGAAGAGCGGTGTGGATGTCTGCCCAAAGCATGGAGTACCTCGCCGATTGGACCATCATCAGGCTGACAACAGAATATGTCAAAATAACAGTCATCCTGGAACGCAACTCGACGTACGATGGGATAAGCCGTGGGCAGGATGCCTCTGTAAGAGAAATTCCCATTGGATTCAGCGATAATAGTTGCACGGTCGTTAACCTCGGGCCGTCCTTCGTACTGCACGTCGTACTTTCCGTCACCATCCGCTTGCCACTACATCAGAGGTCAACAAAGCGCGCGCAGGGTCGGTGGACGGATAAAAGCATCACGTACGACGTCGGCCTTTACTCCAGCTATCCCCTTTCCCTCCGTATCTTTCACAGTTGCAGAGAAGTAGAGCGATTCGCCAACTGTGCTGTCTGACGCTAACGTTGACCCAGAAGGCAATTCAGGTGCATCATTCGTGAAGAATGGACCTGGCTCGCAGCTTTCCGTACACCCCTATAACCATCATTTTATGACATTTGTTTGCATGAAACAATGCTAAAGGATGTATATCAGCTTGCAAAGGCTCACCGCTGGTTTAGGATGGTTAAGCTCGTCGATTAAGGCACTCATTCCAAGGCAGTCGCTCAGAAGGACGAACTCGTTTTTAAAATCGGTGCTCTCCTTTCCGGCACGGGTGAGGTAGTCAATTGCAATAGACCATTCCTACACCGATCATCCACAAAGTAACAGAAACGTTAGCTCATTCATTCAAACAGCTGTTCTCAAGCAGAGGCAATGCTGGAATGGAACCTACCTTATGACTGGGCTTCACCTCCCTTGCAAACGCATGCAAATGGTTCACGAGGCTTGTATATAGTTCAAGTGTCCGCGGATCCTTGCATAGCTGTGCATGCAACCCGTCGACATGCTCCGTGATCGTATAGTCCGTCCCCTCGCGAAAATCGCGATCGAGAGGGAGGTCTGTTGGGATTTCGTGTTCAAGCTGGGCCCGAATGGCTTTCCCGACGTATAGCGGATCTTTCATCTTTTGGACTGTGGACATGGCTGTGCCGGGTGTGTGAAGTGCAGATGTGAAGAGGGAAGTGTAGGGGATGCTTTGTGCTGAGGGCCGATTGTTGACGTGGGTCGTAATATCAGAGAATATGCGGTGGGGGTAAATTCTGAAAGGATTTGAGTGAGAACGAAAGCAAGGGCGTGAGCGTAGATAAGTGCGGCCCCGTCATTTCTCTCGTACTTTTATAACTCCTTCCTCTACTACTCTAATCTCACCACAACAGTGGCCTAATCGGCAAGGAGTCGTAGGTAGGTCACGATGTGGGAGCCCCTGGCTCGTCCCCGGCTCAACCGTTCATGCGCACACCCGAGCGTCGGAAGGAAATCCCTGATGATTGCTGACAATCCGGACGATGGTGAGAGGATAGGACCAAAGCGGCGCGTGTATGCGAATGTGTCTGGACGCAAGTTGCAGGATCTTCCCGGGAGGCAAAAAGTAGCGGTTGTACGGTGGGCTTGCGGATCCCACGGGATACATAGAAGATGGGAGTCAGTGATTTGACTCCTGAAGGACAGGCATCGCATGGGAGTAAAGAAACAAAGACGGTCTCCTAAACACATTACGCATGAATAACTAAAGTGGTAATAATTCGGAGTCCGAGACGAAAAGACAGGTGGTCGCAGAATGTTGGAGGCTCGAAACACACACACAAAGAAAAGTGGAAGCAGAGCTGAAAGCGGAGGCAATGGGTACAAACACAAGTTTGGGAGAAGATATTGTCCGTGTAAAAGCACAGAAACGTGTTGAATATGGAAACAAATTCGTTTGTTTTATTTACTTTTCACTCGAATGGGTTCGTTCTTCCGCCCTGATGATAAAATTTGCGCGGTCAGAATCTCGCTGGTACGTCAGAGCGCAAATGAGAATAAATCACCTGGTTGTCTCGGTCCGATTCCCTGCATCCGCAAATCCAATCTGTCCACCACCTATGTTCCTTTTCATCTTCGATATCCTGTACCGAAGACCCAGACCTTTGCCTCTCGCCAGTATCCCTTGACGACGGACCAGGTACGCGTTTCGGTGGACTGGACACAAGCGCTGCATTCGACAACCTTGGAGGCGGCGTCTTGGGAGGTGGGATATCAAGAGGTCTCGGAGGAGGAGGAGGGGTAAGCGGGTGTGTCTGGGATTCCGACCGTGCCTGCAAAGTCGGCCTTGTATTCAATGGGTCTTCGAACGGTGATACGCTCTGTTCTGACGCTGGTGCACGATCACTACTGTCGAGCATTGGAAAGGGAGGTGAGGATGGTCGCATCACTGCGCTTCCATCTTGTTCGCCCTGATTCCCGGACGCAGTACCATCAAATCCACGCAGCGGAGTTGCCGAATTCGGTGGCTCGAAGGGGTTTTCGACCATTGATGATGGAGCAGACAGAGAGGACGTAAGGGGCGACGCAGGCAATGAGCTCACGGATGCCGGGTGGGAGTTGCCTGGAGAAGGAGAGTAGTATGGGCTCTTGAGTCCACCACTGTAACCTGCATTGTTCATGTTGTCCAGTGGGAGTGCGTCCTCGGACGTCTGACGTAGTACGGTATGACCCAGTGAGCGGGTGTGAGTTGTGGATGAGATGCTACCACCGGGTCTGCGGGATGACCATAGAATAGAAGCTCGTCGAGATACATCGCTAATGACGCTGGTTTGGCTGTCAGTGACCGCTGTCGACTGTCGAGCTGCTTTCCTGCGTTGGCGTTCGGCTTCTTCCCAACGTCGGAGATTCTGGAGACGACAAAGTTGGCCGATAAACCACTATTCAAAATAAATAAATCACAAGTGCACATACTTGTTGAATCCTTCTCGATTCCTCCTCCTCCTCCTTCAATGGAGGGTACGTCCCGTCGAGTGCAGGAGTCTGAACCCATTCGCTCTCCGCATCCCCGTCCAACGAAGCCACCCGCGCTTTTCCCTTCCCGTTCACACTACCACTTCCGCCCGAGAACCGAACCGTCCTTTCGTCATCGTCATCGTCATCATTGGAGTCTACCCAGGGTGATGTACCTCCGAGGTCTTGTTCGACAGGGGAAGGTGGGAGAGACAGTTGAGGTTGAGGTTCAGTTTCGTGCCGGGAACTTGAGGGCTTGGCTAAGGCCATGAGTGAATGTGATGCCCAGGCCACCGATGCGGGAAGAACGACGATACGACTGCTGGCTGGAAGTGAAAAGGAGTTGTGAAGGTCAAGAGCAGAGCAGTGAGTGGGTCAGGTCGGGACGCGTCCCAACCAAATGAGAATCAGAGTGGAGTTCGAGGGGTACCTTTTCGCACGGCCGGCTTTCGCATTTTTTTAACTACTCAGTTTCAAACGGTTCGACAACTCTACGTTCACTTCATTTATTAGGTTAACGACAGAAAATAATTGTCTATCGCGTATGCTAGAGGTATATGCTTGTAATGAAAAGAAAGAATAGAGAAAGCGAGTAAAACTGTCCAATGTCATGTAGTCCTGCCAGAAGGAAAGGGGAAAGACAAAATAAATGCAAGGTGAACGCAAGTACCAAAAGTGAGCCCAAACCGAGCTGATTCGTGTTACAATGCTTGACCAGCATGACCTCGATGCCTCATATGCATCCCTTCATCCTCGCCATCACGAGCGAAACTGCTCTCGCTCTCGTCCTGCTCTGAGTCCTCCGCATACATCGTGTTCCGGAGCCCGCTCGTTCTAGACCCCGGATGCATGATAGGAGTACTTGAGTCGTCGACCGGTACCCCATCACGGCTGTAGACAGTGCTCCGTGAACTATTCGTACCCATGTTGTGCATACCGGGCGGCAACGAGAGGATCGATGCTCGTGCGGTGTCACGCATTTGCATGATGTTCTGACGAAACGCATTCTTTATAAATAGAGTCAGTCAGGAGTGGGAATTGACCATAAACGTGTGAGACACGAACTTGCTCTCTCCAGTATTGTAGACGTTTCTCACGCTCCTGCTCTCGCTGCTTTTGATGGAAGAAGAAAAGGGCGACGAGGGTACCGAGCATGCCACCGAAGATACCGATTCCAACGATTACATACACCCAGACCCCAACGTGTCTTGCGGCGTCGATTTCTTCGCCGCATTTTGAGTTTGACATACAGTTGAGCGACTTGCACTCTTTGTCGCCGTCGCAGGAGCCACCAATGTCTTTTTGGTTCATGCAGACCAACTGTTGTGAATCACAGTAAAGACCTATTTTACAGTTCCCTCTGAAATTTAAAAAACAAAATTGTAAATACTCTTTCAAACTAGCGGGCTTTAACGTACATACCTTGAGACAATGTCGATTGATTCCTGGTTGTTGGTTCCGTATACAATATAAGGCACATTCTCCACCTCGCATGTTTGCCCGAGAGTCACATTCGCCCACATGCATCGATAATTCAGACACACCGATCCATTAACGTTCATCCCAAATTTATTATCCGCAAGGTCCCGCCAGTTGTCTGGGGGAGCGCATTCGTCGTCTCGGTTCAGTTGACATAGGCTGCCGACGGGCAAGAGGTCTTGGCACGCGTCCATCTCGTCCGGACAGAACTGAGTTTCCTCACACAAAAGTGGGAGCTCGTCGTCGACACCATAGCTAAAGGGAAATATATCTCGTCTGCAGCCCTTGAAAGCGCATGTGCCATTTCCAGCGCAGTAGGTCTGTGCATCGCAGTCGTCAGTGAATTGGTATGAGCCTGCCTGAAGGCGGTTATTGCTCTGTGAGCATCTTTGACCAAAGAGGGTGTCTGCAAGAACAACGGAGAAGAATGAGGGTAGAATGGAAAAGAGCGTGTAGAGTCTCATCGTGTATTCTGTGAGGATATGAATGCGTGTGGGTCGGCGGAAGGCTGCGCAGCGGCAGCGAGAGAGACGGCAGCTCGGACTCACTCGGAGGTGCAAGGTGATGAAGCTTAAGGAAGGGAGAAGTTTCGACCCTATCGATCCGTTTTAGTACGCCGATCAATGCCGATCATGCCAGTTATTCGCCTGTCACCGTCTCGACTCTCGACTCGAGGGTGCTCTTGACTTGACTCTCATTTGACCCTAGGCCTCATATATATTCGCTCGTGCTCTCGCCTATTCGCTGAGGTTGTCTTCAATCAATACTAGTGCGCTCAGCATCAGAGCCAAGTGCCGTGTGCAGACCGAGGAATGTCTGATGTCGCAGTCGGGATTATATTTGACTCTTCAGCAGCGGTGTCCGCCCAATGGCAAACCATTATCATCAAATATATCGGCCCTTTACTGTCACGACTTCATGATGGCCGTGTAAATGCCCAGGTAGGCTCCTGCCGCAAACTAACAACAGGCAACGCTCTTATTGAAGCTTGTTTCAGTTCTATATGAGTATAACCACATATGCGACCTCAGACTATCAACCTTCCCCCATCCTCGCCAAACGCTATTTCAACTCCCCGCAGATTGTCTCTAGGGAACTACGTGACGAGCCTCAAAAGATTGGCATAGGTTGGACTGGGACAGGTGGCGCTCTTGGAATGGCAGCTCTTGAGGGATATGCAGCGTGTCTCGAGGTTTGCGCCCCGCGTGGATTTGTGACCGAAACCTCCTGACAGATACTTCTTTTCCATTCTAGATGTTTGATTTACTACTGAAAACACACTTAAGCGCAAAAGATTCTTCTACAGATAGTAAAAGTGGATCCGATCACCCACCGCCTTTGTGTCATATTATACACGTCTGCGCAGGTGCGCCGGATGACGCGCACCGGCCTCTGTGGAACCAAAGCGCGTGCGTGGACGGGCTCAACTGGTCAAATCTGCCTGAGGAACTTCGAAAAGTATGTCGCAAATACCCGCTCGCGCTGGAGAAAGGCTGACTCTTGTAGAGGAACATTAATTTGAACATGATACTTATCCGCCCAGATAAAATGTTGTCCGACTTGCATGCCTCAGTAAGCACTGGGTATTATGTGCACGCAGCTTGCTATTCATCATACTATAGACGATCGACGAGGCTCTCAAGCCTTGGTTTGAACCCGTTTCAGGGCACCGAATTTTATTAGGTTCCGAGGCAAGTTGGGTATCATTAACAAGTTGGTGTTTTTTCACGGGGATAATACTCTTGAGTGCGACTGACAAGAATATAGATAAACGCTCAGGTGACTCCGCAGCGGCGGACAAACCTAGTGAAGCCAAACGTTCTCGTGTTTCGGTGCCGGTGCCAGCACCTCCATCAGGTGATCATGTTCTCAATGCAAATACCTCTATCTCAACGATAACAGCACCTCCATCGCAAGCTACAGCACCGAAACAGGATGCTCCAAATCTTTCGTTCGACCTGAATGGAGGCTTGGTCAAAGTTATGGAAAAACTGCAAGTCTTAGGCCCCAGAATCAAGCAGAATAGCGAAAAGCTGCAAGCGCTCGCTCAGCAAGGTCTTCGTGCGGAAGCCGATGCGCTGAAGCAGCAGACAACATCTGACATGCAGACTTTCAATCAAATGAGACAGCTACAAGTTAAATTAATGAAATTCAAAGCTATCGCGGCGCAGAATAGTCAAAACCAGACTCCGAGTCAGAATGGAGCCCAGAATCTTGGGCCGCCGGGCGAAGGGCAGGGACAAGTCAAACACCAACAGCAGCCTAAACAACAAGTGCCTATCGAGTCTATTCCGACACCATCGAATATCCAGAACTTGCAGACGCAACAAGCCGCGCAGTTGCAACAGCTCATGCAACAAGCGCGAAGACAGACCGAACAGTTGAAGGCCAGCACGATGGGCGGGTCCGGTGCGAGTACTACCTTGCCTAATGCACCAAATAGCATACCTTTACCCCCGAACGTTGCGGCACAGATGCAAAAGCTTCAAATGAAGGAGGGGATACAGGGCCAAGCACGACTAACCGCTGGACTTGGCCAGCAACCGCAGTCGCAACCACAGCAAGCCAGCTTTGGGGGCACAGGTGCAGCCAGTGTGCAGCAGATTAACCACTCGCAACCCGCTGCAGGGCCAAGTGGCAAGTCCTTTTGGAAAGGCTCGCTCGTTTTCAAAACGCCAAATCCAGTCGAAGTGCAAGTGCAACTCGTGTGTACGGATAAGGATATGTAAGTCCAACAGTTATCAACTGCAACCAACGTTGTATCAACTAACGATTTATTGAAGCCAACCCGACACGTGGCCTTCAAAGCTCGAACTCGACTTCTCGCGGGAGCAAACCTTTTCACTTCCTGCTGTGAAGGATTGGCTATCGATACATAAACCTGCGCTTTGCCGTGCTACACCTTACTCTCCACTGAGTCAAGATGCGCAAGCAAATGAGAATCGATTCCGGGTGCTCATCAATATATTATGGGATCGAAAAGTCGTGCGTCCCATATCTGTCTTATTTCTTTGTCCTTCGTTAAATAGTAATGTAGTATGCTGTTGCGTCATGGCACAATCCAAGGATCGGTGCCGTTAAGCCAATGCTATGTCTATTCGCGGGAGGAGAGGGCAAAGCGGCTGCGGCCGTCTTTCCCGAAACCGGCATCCCAGAGCTTCCTCGACCTCCTCCCCAGCAATCCCAACCCCAAATGTCACCCCCACAACCTGGCCCTTCCCAGCTCCAACCACAGCAGTCAGCGCCCAACGCATCCAATTTCAATTACAATCTCCCAAACAATCTACCGAGTAACATAACCCCGGCTCAAATGCGAGCACTCGAGACATTGCGGAACATGCCACCTGAGCAGCGGAACTTATTCTTAGCGGAGCAAAGAATGAAAATGCGAGCCGCTCAGCAAGCGCAGGCAAACCAAAACTCGAATCCAAATTCAAATACGAATCCCCATACAAGGCAGAATATGAATACAAATCCCAATATGCCGGGTCTTGCAAACGTGGGGACCTTCGGGGGTATGATGGGCTTGAACATGAGCAATATGAGCAATATGAACGCCACTACCAACCCGAATCCGAACTTCAACTCTAATTCCAACCCACCGGGAGGAAATCAAGGGAATTTCAACCCAAATCCGAATCTGAACAACATGAGCATGATTCCAAATCCAAACGGATTTCAAATGGGTGGCGTGGGCCAGCAGTGGCCAGTGACAATGAACCAAGGTCAGGAATCGACACCAGTAATAAATATGAATTTTCCCCAAGGGTTGCAAGGAATGACCCCCGCTAACTTCGCCCAAGCCATGGCGGCAATGCAGAGGCAACAGCAACAGCAGAACGGGATGGGAGGGCAACAACCGTTTTGAGGAGCTCAATCTTATTCTCATTTTTTGTCACTCTGGAAGTTGTTTCGGTATTCGTTTGTTTGCACTTCGACTGCTTTCATTTGTACCTGTGTGTTTTTTTGCCTGTACCTATACTTTTCTATCATTATTCGCTCTGGGACAGTTCTTGGAATGACCTTTGGGATATCTCGATCCTCTATCCAGCGGATCTCGTATGCCATAATATTAATATACAAAGCAACAATTTGAATAAATGAGCATCAGATCGTGTCGTCCTTTCATCCTGTCCCATTTACGTCGAACAACATGCCCATCGAACGAGGCTCCGTTCTCCGTTCCTCTATCTCCTTCCCTGCACGGCTTTGCTCTTAAAGCACCCCTTTCCTCTGCTTGAAGACTCTGGCAGCTTTGCCTCCCCGAGTAACCCCTTCTAAAAATGTCCTTTTTGAAGAAAATATATCACTTCATCAAGCAGAAGTTACACGAGCTTGAGAAGTCGGAGAAAGAGGATAATCAGGATTACCAGCAGGAAGCCCCTCATAAACCTCCAACACAACACCAACAACAGCACCAGCAACATCCACAGCACCAGCAATTTGAATTTGAAAGGCCCCAACAACAACAGGGGAAGCCCCACGTCAGTTCTTTTACTTATTTCCTATCCTTGACGGACTGTTAGCCTTTCCGCTCATTTTCATACGAACCTCTAGCACTTCAATGACTATCTTGCACATGCACAAGATCCACACTATACTTCCCTCCGTTCCGATGCCGAAGCCGCGCATCAGGAGATGCGTTCCTTCTACGACGCCTCGCAGAAGGCATACACAAGCCACGATGGCGCCGAGGCAAAACGGCTCTCCGAGAAGGGTCATGAGGCCAAGGCGAGACGGGACGCGCTGAATCGGAAAGCGGCGGATTGGATCTTTGAGAAGAATAATCAGGGAAGGGGTGTTGAAGAAGTAGATCTCCATGGACTGTGGTCAGACGAGGCCGTTCAGAAATGTGATGAATCTATTGTGAGGGCAAAAAGGAACGGATTGACAATATTAAGAGTTATCGTTGGTACGTTGCGCCTCTTTCGGGCGTCAGAACTTCAGAGTAGTGCTAATGATACGCATGCTTGATGTCAGGCAAAGGTTTGCACTCGAACGGCCAGAAGGCGGTTTTGAAGCCAAAGATTGAGGATCTCATGAAGAAGTGCGTGTTGGGTCCGTTCTTTGTTGTCATGTCGCTTATCTGCATTCCTTCAGGCAAAATCTAGCGGCTGAAATAGACCCAGACAACGCAGGTGTGCTTCTTGTCCGCCTTGACGGAAAGACAACTTCTGGGCGTGGGTTGAACCCAGAGGAAATCAGCGGGCGGTTGGGTGACAACAAGGACTGTATCATCATGTGAAAAATGGTCATTGGACGAATATCTTGGATTAATTCGAGTGTATCTGTGCTTCATTCATTTTCCATTACATGTAAGTAGAGGAATTGTAGAGTTCGTTATAATGTAAAGCAGGCGAGAAGAAGTGTCGGAAATGCGCGTGAGACAAACAGAATTGTTGCTCCCAGGCTCTTTCTTTCTAGCCCTCATGCACACCGCTTCGTCTCGCGCAGCATCCTCTATCAGCAACTGCCAGCGAGTTCTACGGCAATGGATATCTCAAGGACAACTGAGCAGACGATACTTCACCTCGTCAAGTATGCTCCACTCAAATCCGTACCCATTCCCAAGCACACCAGATCCAACACCCTTCCAAATCTTCCATCTCATGCCGGATGCTTCTCCAGGAGACATCAAGCATAGATGTACGTCCAAATTCTCCTTTATCGGAATTTTAACGGACTGAGGCTGTTGGAATGTAGATTATGAGCTTGTCCGACTCTACCACCCCGATTCCGTCGACTCCCGACGGTACGAGCCTGACGCAGCGCGGCGGCATGCCCAATTTAGTGCCATTACTCGAGCTTACACCCGTCTACAGAAAGGTGATACCGGCTCATCAGATGCACCAGGCTCTTCCGAAGGGATAAGGAATATGTGGAGACGAGCTCCAGCTTTGAAACGACGGCGGTTTGAAGAACCCAAATTTGTGGATGAAAGGTGGAAGGATAGAGTCATTTGGGGCGTTCTAGGACTAGTACGCTTTTCACAATGCACTGCATCTATACAGATTTCTGAACATTCTACATGATAGTCTTTCGTCACAGTTGCAGCGCAAACAATTGTCGTACGGAGACGAAGGATATCGGAGTTCGCCGAGACTGGCCGACTGAGCGAATTCTATCCACCTCAATCTACCAACTCTATGGCAACTCTCAAATCGAATGAAGATGACTTACTGAAAATGGAGAAGAGCTCAAGCTAGTGTTGAATGTGGTCCAAGTATGTTAGGTGGGTTATTCTCAGATCACGAAATTGTCTTTCATACGATGCTAAGTTATCCAGACTCAGTTCACTTGATCATAAAATGGAAGAAATATAAGGGGTATACTCATAACGCAAGACAAGTGTCCTCTTGTAAGCACATAATTATGCGATAGTCGACAACAGAACTGGTGCATTCCGATCGACCCTTAGGAAATGTCCTCACGGAGCAAGCTGTTCAAATGACGTGCAACTATTTCAGCGGCTTCCTTTACGATAGTCCTTTCCTCCCCGTCCACTCTCGCGAGATGCCGCGCGAACCTATCCGGATGCCACCTCTTCAACTCCTTTTTAACCATATCCTTGGTCCTCGCGCAAAGCGGCCTTGCCGATTTTATTGGCGCAGAGAGCAAGAACTCACGAACGTCTTGCCTGGAGATCGACGAAGGAGTAGACGGCCGCTTCAGGACGGGCCAAGGTACCGTGGCGAACGAAAGCCGGTCCAAGGACTTTGCGATGCTTTCCCAGTTTCGCTCGTATATGACTAGTGACTGCTGAGCGTTCCTCTGCCTACTTTCCTTCCTTTTTAATGGTCGCCAGTTTCCACCGTCATTGTGGCAAGAGGTACATGTATTAATATCCTCCCATTCGAGCACCCGCTTTAGTTGTCTCCGCCTATCTTGACGCTCAACCAGGCACGCCTCGGCTTCCAAGAGGAACTCCCGCTCAAGCGCTCGGATGGCAGCAAGGCCCCGCGTAGTGTCCTGCAGCTCCTTTATATGGAATTCGGCGTCGTCCTCCAGCATCTGCTGGTCTGTATAATACGTGGGATCCAGGTTGAGGTCGAAGTGTAAAGGAGCGAGTGGTATGGAGACGAATGGGCGAAGGCTCGTTCGAGCTCGATGTGAGGGGCATGATTGTTCAATAGAGCACCGACGTCCTTGGTCACGCCCTCTATTTTCCTTTCTGTCGCTTGGGTGAGGAGTTCGTGATCGTGATTCCGCTAGAGGAAGTGGTTCGCGGTGGCGTGAGCCTGGACCAGCAGGTGCCATTGACCGCGATCGTGTGTTGGAAGACAAGAGTTGATCATTATGGACGTATCCGTAGCCGCCAAAGCCCATATTGTTGGAATTGGGGGGTATGGGCCGAGAAGTAGCTACAGCGCCACGTCAAAGAGCGATCATCTTATAGTTTTCCATCAAAAAAATAAGCAATTGTACTCACAGATTAGGGAGACGACAGGAAGGAAACCACCTGAAGTTGGATGGGTAACGCAATGGCCTCACATCTGAGTTTTCCTGTGGTAGTGCCAGGACGATGGTGAAGGCAGGACGACAACCCCGAGAAGGGAAAGGAGCGAACTGCTTCGCTGACTTAACTCGGAGAGAGGCTCAAATCACAAAAGCGCGCACGCCTGTGTCGTCTAGCCGGAGGAAGTCAAAGGACTTTTTGTCGTTCCGTTCTAAGATTCGTTATCACGTCTCCTGTATCGGTATCACTTTCAGCACAGAGATAGATGTGGCGAAAGCCTGACGATTCGGAGTCGGAGTCCCTTTACATGCGGGGAAGACGGATCATAGTGAGGGCCTAAGAACGCGTGGGGGGACACACACACTGGACACACTCAATGTTCGTACATATACCTATAGCCTAGACTCTCCCTTTGGTAACATATTACTCCGGAATGTAGAGAGCGTACTGAATGTGTCAGACCAACTGCTCAGCTAAGCGGTGACTGAGCAATGGCCTCGCCGCCGAAACGTGGCGTTCGACTCCTGGGGTACTCATCGAAACAGGTAAACACTGATTGAAATCGAGTAAGATGACCAGGTTTGGGGAAACACGTTTATCGTAAGCTTTACAGTATTATGAATAACCACAACTCGAGTGGTTCGATGGGGATTATGGTTTGTATCTGCTATCCCCGTTTCTGTTGAGTGGTCTGACCTCTTAGAAGAGGTGGCCCCAGTCGAAAACCTAGGAGTATTTTGATAACTCTACCCAGCGTCGGAATGTTATCGGTTGATAATGACGAACTTTATCCAAGCGCATTGTATATGACGAAGCTCGAGCGGGAGATACTGGTGCTATCGATCGCACACGCTCACACAGGTGGTGATTAAATAGCATGTATGCTTTTCATCGCGGTCATAATTCTAGTACCATACAAACTTGCGTACCATCCATCAATACGAATAAATATTACTTAAAAAAGAGTGAACATCAAAGCAAACACCGAGAAGAGTCTATCGCTACTTCGCCACATTTCGTTTCTTCCTCCTTTTCGACTATCGTTCTCATTTACAGACGGCCTCCACGAAGAGCAATAACTGTGTGAAAGGAAGTAACGCATGAGTGGGTTAGTGATACTAGATAATGAATGGATAAGGGGGAGGAGTGGGCTACTCACCGAGATGGAGCTTTGCGCCGTTCTTAATGTTATATTCTTCAAGTGTCTTATCATCCACGAGCTGCTTTCCATCGTAGATAATGCGCTGTTGGTCAGGCATGATTCTGTGGAGAACAGTAACAATTACATTCATTGTTAGCACGCTTGAAAGAAAAAGGAGGTAGTGGCAAGTAAGTCACTCACCCATCTTTTTCATACACTCTATCCTTGACGTCTTGCACTGTTGGTATTCTGCCAGTCTCGATGACGGAGTCGAGTACGATCTCGATGTCTTTGCCAGTAAGGGTCTTGACAGTGACCTTGAACTGAGGCTGAGATCCAGTAGCAGCGGGAACAGAGGGAGCAGCTGCGGTGGGAGCGGTGACGGCGGGCTCGGCCGCAGGCGCCTCAACAGGAGCAGCCGGGACAACAGCAGAAGCGTCAGTAGTAGAGGCAGCAGTAGCTTCAACGGGAGCAGCAGTCTCAGCGGGAGCAGCCTCAGTGGGAGCAGAGGATTCCGGGGCTTCAGGAGTAGAGTCGACGACCATGAGATCTGTGGCGGGAGCAGGAGTCTGTTGTTGTCCAACGACCTCGTTGGTGTCGTTGTTGACAGGCGTAGTGTTGTTGGTGTTCTCGTTATTAGACATCGGAGATTGGCTTAGGGCACAGAAGTCAGGAACGATAGACTTTAGACGAGTCAAGGACAGAAGGGGAAGGAAGAAAAAGGGTGATGAGAGAGGTGGCAACGGGTAATCTTGATGGATGTTGCTTTATATACACGGTTTCAGAAGGGGATATGGCTTACTGGTATCAGCTGCTGCTACTTTGCGAGCGTAAAATGTCGCCACTGTGAAGGGATCTTTTGAAGAGTATGACGCATCCTTTGCAGTTGAATTGATTGCAACTTGTTGATACCAGACACCAGGACAATGGGTGACCTTGTACGTTCCTGCACCCATCTTAGGAGTGTTCCCATGGAAGGGAAACACTGTTATAAGTCTTGTCGCCGATGGGCATACTGGTTTCGTGAGGAACAGTGGCGTCAAGTGCAAAGTCCCAGTAAACGGGCGTCCACCATCGGTCATTGAGGTGTTTTCAAATGTGTTGCACGTATTGATCATGACAGTTTGAATTGTAATAGCGTTTCGACCAACACAATCCATGAATCGTGCGAATTGGTGTAAGGCCCTACTCCGTGGGGGCTTAGGGTTTCCGGCGTTGAAGGGCCTTCCTTGGTAGAAGACAATGCGTTTATGATACCGTGATATTCTGTCAATACCTTTCCAATATAGACCGTAGTAGTCAAGTAATCTAAAATACGTACGGTATTCTGACACCACTCTACGTATGCCAGGGAAAGGCTATACGCGTCGCAGTGAAGTTAAAATTGCTCGATGGGTGGGCGTGCTTTGGCTTAATACTCTGAAATTTGGGTTATGCATCTTCGCAAAGAAGTATCTGATGGCTGGCCAAACATAGACCCTGCGCAAAGAGGGCATTCAGCGTTCGACCATCAGGAGGGAAGTGTAGCTTACAGATCGACTCGGAAGTATATGCTTGAGAAAAACACCCAGCGTGGAAGGTTCACAGAGAGCTCGGATTGCATCCCACAGTTCAATTCCATATGACTCGTTAAATCGAGGATACGCATTTTATGTATCATGCCAGTGTATCCGAGTAGAAAGGATCCAAGAAAGGACGTCATTGACCGAATCAGTCGGCGCCTACACTCTTGAACTCAATCCACCATCATCATCATCTCAATTCTGCAGAATTGGCCTCCTAAATCGCCATCGTCATCCGCCCAGGCCCAATCCAGAGTACAAGCACCGAGGTCTCGCGATTTGTGCCGCTGCAGTGCGCTCCTTGGCTGTTGGCTACACGTGTCTTGAACGGGAAAAGACGCGATGGGTGCAGGAGAAAGAGAGCAGCTGCAGCGAGGCAGAAGTGCCGTCTCCGCGTGTTCCAGCGCGTCCCCTTCTGTCTTCTCTGCTAACTCTGCGATGATGCCGAGAAGGTCGTCCTCTCTCTCTGCCTGCCTATCACCCAAGGCCCTAGCCAGTGATGCGAAGCTGCGGGGACCCGGGCCTACTTCATACGTGCACCCTTAAAGAAGCGGAAAAATAGCAATAGCCTTGCGAACACGTTTTCTTGAGTATCCATCCCAGATTTCACCCGCTGCTGCTCCCTCCGTCATCACCTGCCTCTTCATCTTCTTTCTTCCGTTTGTCGTCCTGTGAACGCACATTTAGCAACTCTATTCCCCTGGGAGCATGTCCCCCACCATATCTTCTTCATCACTAGGCGATACCGAGGACTTTGAGTAAGTGTAATGAGTTAGTCTGTTTACCCCACAAACCGCAGCTCAGACATGGATTCTTCATACAGCGAAGCTCTTCGACACATCACCTCCGCCCGCTCCCCTCTCGCGGAACTCATCTCCGACCCTGTTCTCCTCCGCTCCCTAACAAAGCCCAAATCTGATCGTGATCGCCGCAGTCGCTCCTCGAGCAAACGTCCCTCCACTGACAAAGACAAGAAACGGCACCACCACCACCATGACTCTGGCGACTCTGCCAGCAAAGTGCTCTCGGTCGTCCTTGCCGAGGAGGAGCGCGAAGTCCAGAAACTCCGGGCCCAGCTCCTCGTGACGGCCGAACAATTGAAGAACTCAATGCGGAACTGCGCCGACGCGGAGTCGCGTGCGAATACGGCCCATGCGCGGGAACGGGAGGCCCAGGTGCGGATTCAGCATCTGGAGCATGCGAAACAGAAAGCAGAGCTGGAGGTGACGAGGCAGAGCGAGGAGGCGAGGCGATATCGACTGAGGGTGGATGAGCTGGAGAGACAGGTGGCGAACACGGATATGGAGATGAGGCAGGTGGAGAGGCAGAAGAGTCGGGCGGAGGAGGATGCGGCAGAAGCCAAAGATGCGCTGCGGATCTTTAAACAGACCATCAGGGATGAACGGGCGAGGGAGGAGGGTCTCGAGGCTGGAAAACGGTTGGGAATGAGGAAAGGGTATAGCAGTGGGCGGATGAATGGATTCAAAGAAGGGAAGCAAGATGGTTTCGAGGTGGGATACAAGCGCGGACAGAAGGAGGGCCGGGTTCTTGGAGAGAACGAAGGGCGGAAGTGGGAGAAATCGAGAGCGATGAATGCATTTAAGAACTTCAATCGGAACCTCGCGGCCACTCGGGACAGGGACAGAGGGATTGGCGAATATGACGAAGAGCTCGGTGAGGACCCGGATGGTGGATATGAGGATTATGGCGATTATGATGGGGAGGATGACAGTGTAAGTATACTCAGAGGACTCTACCGAATCTCATAATCTGATCTGATATTCCGTAGCTTCGACGTACACAGACATGGGCAGAGTCGGTGTCACGCCAGGACAATGATGAGATTGTGGCCATCGAACCTAGTATGATTCAGTCATCTTCCAGTGGTAGAACACAAGGAAGTCGAGACGAATCATATTCAAGTTATTATGGCCGTTGACCGGTCTTCCTCCTTTCTTTTCTCTTTTCTTTTCTCTCTTTTCTCTCTTTTTTTCGGGAGGGAATTTGTGCAGACGGACAATTAACTTTTGATTATATTATACCTTTTGTTATTCCAGTTACTTGTGAAGATATGATTTATGGATCCTAATGCTGTTGATCACGATGTTGTTTGAGCGAGCGTCGTCTATGATGATGACGATGATGATGGACGCGGAGGCAGATAACCAGGTCTTTGTTCGTGCTCCATCTAGCCTTAGCCTTTGTAGCCCGGATCCATCCAGCGGCATCAACCCCTTCTTTTCTTTTCCTCTTCCCCCCCACCTCTTCCTTTCCTCTTCTCTCAACGGTAACAATGTCCACCTCAGACCAGCCACGCCGCAAAGGCCCGAAAGCACTCCCAAAGCTCCCTCTCTCCGTCTTCACGCCCCCAAACTCAGGCACATCCGACCGTTTTCCTTTGCCTCCAAGCCCAAGCGCCGTACACCCCACATCGATCACAGACGCACAAGTCCTGTCGTCAGACCTTGAGGCATGGAAAGCGGGATCGCAAGGAGATGGATCAGATGCCAATGGGAAAGGGTATGGGAGGAAAGCAGATGGAGTGGTTGTTGTCGTGGAGAATGTCGAAGGGCTCAAAGGGTGGGTGGGTATATGCGATAAGTGTCTAGCATATACTGATATTCTCCACCTACACATCCAGGATCCCAGATGATGCCTCTATAATCGCAAAGTCCATCCACGTCTCAATAGAAGATCTCGCGCCCACTGTATCTCAACTCAAAGAGTCGGCGGCGGTAGATACTGGCAAAGGCCGCGTCCATCTGAGCACAAGCGTCTCCGCGAGCTCGCCCAAGCTCATCGAGGGCATCGTGCAAGCGCTCAACGCCGGCTTGACGATTGACGTCTCCGCAGACTTTGCGTCTATGAATGAGAGCGGGGGTGGTTGGGAGTTGTTAGAGGAGTTAGTGGGAAAGACGTTGGGCGCGCAGGAGGAGGGGTCGAAGGGGAAGATAGTTCTTTGTGCGCACTTTCTCCATTTCCATCTTCGACCGACGACGATAATCAGAACTGACCTCATGAACTCTCACCGCCCTCAACGCACAACCACAACGGCACGTTTATCATCGTCATCCAATCAGCCAACATCCTCCCCCCACCCGTCGACCTTGCCATCCCAACCGTCAAGCTCCTCACCCACCCCGCCTACGACGCCTACCAATCCGCCATCGCCTCCCTCTCTCTTAACTCCAACGTTTACCTAAAGTTCCTCCCGCCCGTGCCTACCTGGGGAACCTCCGTCCCCGAAGCCGACGCTGGAGCTGGCGCCGAGCAGCCCGGCAGCGAGCTAAGCGCGGAAGGGAAGGAGTGGAAGAGGCGGGTGAAGATGTACCGTGCGTTTCTAGCTTTCACCTCTCTTTTCCTCTCTCGTGTTCATAAAGCTTACATTTTACATATCCGTGTCCAACTCACTCACCCACCGCCTACAGTCGGCTTCGCGGTCGAAGCCTTTGGATACCAACGTATCCTCTTCGGCACCGCGCCGCCCCGTACTACCTCGTCTTCGTCCACCAACCCCGCGTCAAAGGCTGAGAGCTGGTACGAGATCGCACGGGAGTCAATCGCAGAGCTCGGGGTTGAACAGGAGGATATCGATGCGGTGTTCGGGAAGAACGCGAAGAGTGTGTATGGGTCGTAGTTGCTGCTTTTAGCTGGTGACTATAGATGGGTTGGGTTGGATCGCTGGGCTTTTCTGGGAATCTGATGAGGGGTGGCGTGGATTGAAGTGAGTTCCTGTGTTGTCAGATATATCTTTTATATGTGGGGCGCTCGTATATATTAGCGTATGGTGTTGACTCCGAAAATAACGGGCTTTGACGAGGATCACCGAAATGAAATGAATATCCAAGGGTCACAAGTGCTTTCGGCGAGGCAACGACATTTGTTCATGACAATGGTCGGGACGGTAAGTCTACCTCAATCTCGAGCGAAGCGCACACACATATCAAGAAATGAAGCTTCACAATTCAATTCAGTAAAGTCATACGAGCATAACTACCAGTCACTATTATCGCAGACGCAGAGAACAAAGATTCAAGCAAAGACTCAAATTTCAATCCCGACCAGCACATAAACATCATCCAAAGGATATGGCGGGCAATTGACGACGGAGGCTCCAACATACATAAAGGAGTGCAAGAGGCTACCAAGTGCGGGGTTTGTGCGCTCGAGGGCAATGACTAGGGCAGAACATTCGAGATGTTCGTCGGCAAGGTCGAGAAGAGCAACAATACTACACGAAAAAAAAATTGAGTTTTTACGAATATGCAAAATAGAGTTTGCGCAACTCACCTTTCTCTAAGTTTGATATTCTCCGCTCCTTTGCCGTCGATGTAAAGCGTGCGCGGTCTGCCCGGAATGTCAAGTACGACTCCATCGAAAGCAAACGTGTCACCATTTGAAGATAGCTCGGGAGCAAGTTGAGACGAGGTGATACGAACACTCGTGGCATGCGATAAGGCAACCCTCACGGAACCGGGGAAAAGCCGCACAAGAAGGTCGGAGGCTGCAGTATCATCCTGGAATTTGTCCTTGCCCAGGAATGAAACAGGTGACCCGGTACCAACTGAACCCTCCTCATCCGGAGTCAACGGAGGAGTGTTCAAACCTCCAATAGGCTTTTGACTGTGAGGAATATCACGCGGGGTCGAGAATGGTATCCCGGTAAGCGGAGTGGCTTGTCCTGCGGAGCCCGAGAGGAGCCCGTGATGTTTGTCATATTGTATATTTGCGGGGCCCGTTTTGAGAGGGTGATCGTTGAGATGACCACTCAAAGGCAAGTTCCCGTCTGAGTCTGAGGCTGATGAATTACTGCTGATATCGGAATCGGAAGAAATGGAAAAGGAACGCGATGGCCAGTCTGTCACACTGCCCACCGACCCACCCTTGGAAATACCTCGAGAGATATCGGGTGGGACTTTTTCCGAAGGGCTAATGCAGAAGTCAGTTTCGCTCGGGGACACTATGTTGGGAGAAACGAACATGTCAAAAACGCCACTCGCTCCCTCCAGAGAACGTAGTGCTGGATGAGCAGTTAGCGAAGACGGCAACTATTTGAGTGTGGGGCCACGTACGAATAATAATAGATATCATCCGAGCCCTGAACCTGACAAACAGCAAGAACGCCATTCACAGAGGTGCTGTCAGCAGAGAGAGCCCCATCTCCAACGGTTTGACGGCCGTTGCTGAGAGAGAAGGAAGTTGAGCAAGATAGCCAAGCAAGATAGTATTCGACGAAACAGGGCTTACGCGGGGCAAATACTAGATTGAGATTGTTTTGAATTCATATAAATTGTATTCGACATTGCGTCCTGCCAACTTCGTATGTTGAGTAGTAGTGGAATTGGGTCTGCGCGAGCAAGGTGAGAGGAAGTGCTGATGGTGGTTAAGAGTTAAGAGTCAAGACGGCTTCTGGCTGGGGGGCGATGCAAAACAAGGCACCGGGTGCCATCGGCCGGCTTTCAAAGTGTGAGCCTCACGTAAGCATTTTACACGTAAGAGCGTCACCTGATACACCAGTCACATGACTTTCTGCGGTCGCAATTGCTTTTCCACGGTCAACTATACAGTAACTTCCTTTTTCGGAATCCCTATGCATGCGGTGAACTGACCTAGCCTCGAGAGTGCAAATAGTCTTGAACACGGATTCGGCATCCTTAAGGACACCTTTTCCCCTTCCTACTCCTTGTAAGCGGTCTGTATCCTCGAATAAGAAGCATTGGTTTTCTGAAGCATGTCATCCAGCGTAAAAAAATATAAATGGCTGACGCTCCGCGTGGACGTGGCGGTTTCGGAAGAGGTCGCGGTGGTGACAGGCGTGGTCGCAGGGGACCTCGTCGCGGCGGTCGCAGAGATGAGGAGAAGGAGTGGTGCGTGCTGGTTTAGTGTGTCCTAATCGACAATGCTTACAGATTCTTGCTTCAGGCAACCCGTCACCAAGCTTGGTCGTCTTGTAAAGGACGGAAAGATCAAGTCTATGGAGGAAATCTACTTATTCTCGTTGCCCGTCAAGGAGTATCAGATTGTGGATTACTTCCTCCCCAAGCTCAAGGACGAAGTCATGAAGATCATGCCAGTACAAAAGCAGACTCGTGCCGGTCAACGAACTCGTTTCAAGGCATTCGTTGCCATCGGTGACTCGGACGGACATGTTGGACTCGGCGTGAAATGCGCAAAGGAAGTTGCGACTGCCATTCGGGGGGCGATAATCCTCGCGAAACTCTCTGTAATTCCCGTGCGTCGTGGGTACTGGGGTGCTGCTCTCGGTGAACCGCACACTGTACCTTGCAAAGTTAGCGGGAAGGTCGGTAGCGTCATGTGTCGGCTTATTCCTGCGCCTCGCGGGACGGGCATCGTTGCTGCGCCGGCGTCAAAGCGTATCTTACAACTTGCTGGAATGGAAGACGTTTATACGACCTCATCGGGCTCAACGGCTACGATGGGTAACTTCTTGAAGGCCACGTTTGTTGCCGTAAGTTCTCTTACATATATATTGAATATTTCGTTAATCAGTCCTTCATAGATTACGAAATCATACGCTTTCCTCACACCGGACCTGTGGCGCGAAATCTTTCCAGCCAAGTACCCATACGATGAGCACTCTGCCCACCTCCAGCTCGCAGCAAAGAAAGCAGCCGTGTATTGATCTATTTGTGTACTCTTTTTTACTGCATTTTTTATGCTTTGCCGCCGTTGATGAATTGAGTTCGTGTCAATTGATCAGAGAAGTTTAACTCGTGGCTCGTAGAGTACAAATCTCTCATCCCGAGAGTGTCGCAGTCTTTATGTATGGGAAGGAAGTACGGTCCAAAACATTAAAACAAGAGGGATGCTAAAGTTGCTTTAAAAATATGGCGTCGTCATATTCAAACTAATGCAATAGAAGATCGCACGTTCGAGCTTCTTTACTCAACAAGCTCGGAGCCGCTCATCCTAGAAATGGCGCAATCTTTCAGTCGAGTAATTGGTCTACTAGTATATGTTCAAAAGATTCGATGCGCATAATTCCAGACTGAATGAAAGTTAAAATTGGAGGATTCTGCTCTGCTGTCGGCTGTCGGAAAATGCATGCGATAAGCTTCTTTCACGTGTTCATATAAATAGTCGCGAATGCGCTCATCTGAGTCTAACTTTTTTTTGTCCCTCCATCTCTGTCTCTCTCTGTGTCTCTCCCCCCCCCTCTCTCCCGAACACCTTCGCATGAGCGCGTTGTCGTGTCTCATAGCATTAAACGACTCCCTCTTATATTCATAAATTCCGAGAACTTTTCGAGATCGAAATCAACGAAATAATGTGGCATGTTACAGAAGTCTGTCTCCCATCCTACCATTTTATACCGGTAACAAACGTTTACTGCAGGTCACCCCAGTCTCACTGTCATACTTGGCGTGCGGGGGCTTTGTCGTTTTCGTGAGTCAAGACTATCTCGACACGCCGAGCACATGTTGATATCGGACTTGTTATTCAGCTCAGCATGATCTCGCTTGTCATCAAGGACAAGGCAAGTCTCCATGTTGCTTTCCGCAAGCTTCAGGCCTCTTAGTCATCAGCTACAGATATATATCGGAGAGACAGTCCTGGGGACAGTATTTGGTGTGATAATTGGCCCTCACGGCATAAACATCTTCGATCCTCGTTCATGGGGTACTACCGCTACGGATAAGAACCGGATCACACTAGAAATCTTTCGCCTAGTTCTCGCGACGGGCCTGTTTGCCATCGGTGTCGAGCTGCCACGGAACTATCTCGCTAAGCATGTCCGAAGTCTACTGATATTGGTGAGCATCGTCACTTGAAGAGGTTAACTTCACCTTATTGAGTTTATGTTTGGTGAAAGGTCGTCCCAACTATGGCTTTCGGGTGGCTTGTCGTGGCTGGTAAGTCTTTCAATTTGGTTCACTCTTTTGGAAAGGAAAGAAAGACACATCTTCGATTTGCTGAAGCTTGATCACGTAGTCATTATTCGCGCACTTTTTCCGAGCTTGACCTTCATCTCGGCGCTCGTCATTACAGCTTGTCTCACACCTACGGATCCTATTCTTGCTGCGAGTATTTGCATGGGAAATTTCGCCAGAAAGAACGTACCGTTGCATATACGCGAGTTGCTGTTGTGCGTAGAGATCGTCTCACATTGTTTCCGCGAAGAAACATGGCTGATGCAAAGGGGTTGCGAAACAGGGCGGAATCCGCGTCAAATGACGGCCTCGCTTACCCTTTCCTCTCAATTTCAATCTATCTAGCCGTGGAAACAAGCAAAAGGGTAGCATTCGGAAAATGGTTCTTGATTGGTTGGTTATGTGAGTGGAGATCGGGATTTCCCGAAGACGTTCACGTCTTAACCATTCCACAGATCAAGTAATTTTGGGAACAGTGCTCGGTGGCGTTTTAGGTATGTGTCTCCTGTCATTTTTATCTTTCTAAGTACTTGATTCCTTAAAACACGGTTTTGGTTCAGGATACACCTTTTCGTTCATCTTGAGACGTGCATTTTCCAGAGGCCTCCTTGACCATGAATCTTATGTCACACAGTATCTCGCCCTCGCTCTTTTCACTGTTGGCGTTGCCAATTCTCTCGGCAGTGATGATCTACTTGCAGCTTTTGCAGCAGGCAGTGCTGTCTCATGGGATGGCAGCTTTAATACCGCGACTGAAGATCAAGTCTTCTCCGCGGTGATAGATTTCATCTTTAACTGCGCTTGCTTCATTTATATTGGAGCTTGGATACCTTTCAATACATTCAATGCACCTGAAATTGGAATCGAAGTCTGGAAACTTGTCGTTCTCCTTTTTGTGATCTTAGCGCTACGACGCATTCCGTGCTTGCTTCTTTTATACAAGGTCATCCCAGACATTCATAGCTTCAAGGAGGCCCTATTTTGCGGACATTTTGGACCGATGGGTGTCGGTGCCATTTTTATATCCACACTTGGTAAGCCGCAGTTTGGTATGCAATCCCTTTGCACGTCTAACCGAATTCTGAAGCCATCAGCGAACTGCCAGAGGCGTCGAGCTACCCTCCAACGGAGCAAAAGGAACTACTTGCAACAGTGTTGCATCCCATTGTGTCTTTCATTGTTCTAGGATCAATCATTATTCGTACGTATGTTTCGTCGAAAATCCGATTTTCTGCCTTCTAAGATTCCCAATATGAAGATGGATTTTCTATTCCCTTCTTTTGGCATGGAAGAAAAGTACATCAACGCGCATCGAGCCTGGTTATGACAGTGACTCGTACGATGTCGACAGGTATTGCCCAAGCGCCTGATGCTAGTACCTGTCGAAATCTGCGTAACAGAGACATTGAACGCGATTGTGCGAGCGGGGATGACATGCAACTATCCACGTTTTCGATGAGGAGCAAGAACGGTGTGCAATTTGGCGATCCACGTGAGGGCGAAAGTGATTTATCTAAATCACCGATCACGGAGGAGCGCAGACCAATCAGCCCTGCGAATAGCGAGGTTGCTCCTCTTCCTCCCGCAAATGAAAAATCCGAGAAGAAAGCCGATGTTGAAAACACTGTGACCTTTTCCCAATCTTAGAGTAGCTAAAAGGCAGTGAAAATTCATTACACTTCCAAAGACGAGACATTGGTGGAAGGAATGGATCGTTTGACGTTGTTTTTTGAATCATTACCTTCGTTTTGCGTTTCTTCTTTGATACGGTTCTTAAACTGGTTGACAAGACTCGACGCCATTTGAGTTAGCTATACGTGATTGGAGATTGAAGTATCAATGCGTCTTTCCACAACGCTGTGATGAAGTTTTGCATGAATAATATTACAGCTGTTTCAGAAATCCTTGTCATGACGCGCGTTTGCGCACTCTTTTTTTCGACCAAAATTACTATATATGGAAGGTCTTGAGTGAGCTTGCCAAAACCGCGGTCGTCGTCGTTGTTGTCGTCGCTGGCATCGCTCGCAGCGCTCGTAGCAAATACCACTCTTCCTCCTCCACTCACTACGCCCTACCACCATATCAGTGCAGACTTGAAATGCTGAGGGTCGGTGAAAGTGATGCTTGTTGGTGTAGGTCTCCGTGTGACTCATATTTCGGGTTGAATCAAGATTTCACGTGATTGGTTTGTTATGTACACGTGGCGGAAGAAATGAACGTAGTCACGTGCTTTTTTCCACAGCGATGTCGTCGTCGTCGCCTGTCGTGGAATATATGGGACCATTATTTCAGTATGCCTAACAAACTCAGTTCTAGACTCTTTTTTGTGTATCTATTACATTTGTGCAGATGGTTTGATGAAAGCAAAGGACTGTCGGTGAGCATGAAGGGTCAAACGACGACAGTGGACGACGAGCGACGAGCGACTATGACGACGACCGCGGTTTTGGCAAGCTCACTCAAGACCTTCCATATATAGTAATTTTGGTCGAAAAAAAGAGTGCGCAAACGCGCGTCATGACAAGGATTTCTGAAACAGCTGTAATCTTGATCGACGAATCAGTCAGCAGGTGGCTACAGCGCATCCCACATTCGCGGCTGAGTCGATACCAAATCTGAAGTTTCAACCTTGCACTTGTTCCCCATCGTCCTCGACAGCCTCAAAATGAGCCAACAACCTTCAGAGCAAGCATTGTTCACTTGCTTAGCATGTGCAATCGCATTCGTTTCTGCTGAGGAGCAGAGTGAGTGCTCTTGAACGACATCTGTGATGGGCTTGGGTTTTGACCGTCTTTACCTCTAGGATCGCACTATAAATCAGATCACCATCGATACAACATGAAGCGACGAGTGGCGAACTTGGCGCCTGTATCCGCTTCGGTATTCAACCAGAAGATCTTGGACAGAAGGAAGGAAACGGCGATTGCAGCTTCTCCCAAAGACACTATATGCGAGGTTTGCAGGTGCGTTAGTCATCAAATTTACTACAGATCTTGTCCGTTAATTATGCTTATTAATTCCGGTAGTAAATCGTACACTACAGAGAATGCATATAGGTCACACATCCTATCAAAGAAGCACAAGGAAAACGAAGCAAAAGCGGCGCTGAAGGCTGCTGAACCTCATCAAGACGCCGAGAGAGAGGATGAGCAAAATTCAAACCCCGAGGAAACAACGGAAGTCGAAATCAAAGCTGGCCCGTCCGCACCTTCAACACTTACTGTCGACGAGGACGCAACCGAAGATGATGTTGCCATGACCATCGACCAGAAGATCGCAGCAGCTCGCTCTCGTCTTTCTCCCCAACACTGTCTCTTCTGCCCCGTCGAGTCTTCTTCTGTCGACACCAACCTAATGCATATGGCCCGCACGCACTCATTCTTCCTTCCGGAAGATAAGTACATCACCGACAAGCAAGGGCTGCTGACATACCTCGGGGAGAAGATCGCTGTGGGGAACGTATGCATCTATTGTAACACTCGGAGTCGGGAGTTCAGGACGCTGGAGGCGGTGAGGAAGCACATGCTCGACAAGAGCCATTGCAAACTTGCCTACGGCACAGATGCAGACAAGCTAGAATTATCGGACTATTATGATTTCTCGACCTCGTATCCCGCTGTCAGCCGGAGAGCGGAGAAGGCAAAGAAGAAACTGGCAAATAAAGCTGTAGATGAAGAATGGGAAGACATGGATGAAGATGGCGAAGACGCAGACGAAATCATTGAGGAATCCGCCTCGGAGTCGGAGTCGGAGTCGGATTCAGGCACAGAATTCGAGGTTCATGAAATTGAATTTGACCGCAGACCTATCATCGACAACTCGACCTTTGAGCTCGTCCTCCCCTCAGGAACGCGTCTTGGCCATCGTTCCCTCAAACGCTACTACGAACAATCATTCAACACTAACCTTCCTCCTCGTGAAGGCGAAGACCCGAAATCTGGTGCTGCAATCGTACGAAAGCTCGTTGCTGATAAAGACTCGGCGCTCGTACCGCGCAAGGGTGGCTATGGTGCATATAAGGCGGGGACGGATGTGGTGAAGGCCAAGAACCGGGGTGAGGCGAAGGAGGCGGGTAGGCATGTTCGAGAATTTAGGGATCAGAAAAAGAAAGAAAACTTTAAGACGAAGATTGGGTTTGTCAACAATAGCCAGAAGCATTATCGTGATGCGTTGCTACAGGTGAGTCTATTTATATTCATATTAAAATGGGCAATGTCTGACTACTTCCATTAGTAATCCACTTCTTTATTGTATCTTTAGACTCATGTTCTATGTTTTTCTTTTCTTTTCAATTGCAAGTACGATTTGTTCAGATATCCACACATAACGAATGAGTATTCGCTGCCTTGCAAAAGGGGTATTGTATTAGAATTCTACCGGTAACCCTCATGTAGAAAAACAGAATGTGAGAAAAATGAAGTAGAGCTCCTTAACGACATTTGCGCGCTCCGAACAATTCCAGTCCCAGCACTGCGAATAGAAAAGTCCGAAGTAAAGAAACATACGTGAAGAACGTACAGACAAGAAGTGAAACATGAAAGGAGCGAGAGGAGGCTGGCGCCTGCAATCCACTATGTAACAAGAAAACGATGAAGGAACATGAACAACGAGAAATAGATCTTACTGTGATAAGTGACGGCTGTTGGAGAGGAACTAGTAAATAGGAGAGTAGCTAGGACGGGTCAAAGCAAGGCAGACGAGAGAGATCGTAAATCGAGACATAAGAGGACATTAAGAAAAAGAAGAGACAAAGCAGAACGAAAAGCGAGAACGATCACATAACATAGGCTGCAGGAACGACACCTTCTCGGCGAGTATTGACATCGCGAGCATACCACCAGCTTCAGATATTATGAGCAATTGTTTCAAAATAAAGAGCTGGCAATACTTACTTAGGATCTCGATCATCCAACACTTCCAAACCCATGCCCTCATATAACGGTAACTCTCCCTCGCCACCGCCATCAAAGGAATACCGAGCATGCGCTGGTCTTCCAGACTCCTCTGCTGCCATACCTAAGTGCATGGCGTGTGAAGGTGTTTCTGCCCGGTGGAAATGATCGCCATCGTGGTCCTGCGAGTATCCTGCAGCGCCATAGGCTTCTTGTTTTTCGCCTGGATCTGCGAATGGAGAAGTGCCTCCTAGGATAGTAGTTCGCGTCGCAGCATTGATGTGCTCCAAAAGAGATGATGGCCGATTGTGCTCGGATGATACGTCATCATCGTACATCGCATAGTCTACCTTCTTGTTGTCACGTCTCGCGAACAGAGTCCATAGAATACCCAGCAAAACAAGGAGGAACACAACCCCCGCCGCAATTGCAATGGATATGAGAATGACAACACCGACTGCGAGGAAATCTAACAGGAAAGTTAGGTTGACTATAAACACGGATGAAAGGGGAAAAAAATACTCACGACGCTGGTCGAAGCTGAAGTTCTGGATCGATGAGAAAAGGGAAGACACAAGACCCGGACTACCTTGCGAGGAAGCTGTCGTGATGTACGGGAAGAACGACTGTCCGTCGAAAAGAACAGATGAGGCATTGCCGAAATTTGATGACGCCAGAGACCCTGAAACCATTAACATACGATTGTCCTCGATGACAGAGTTTGCGGAATGGGTATCTTGCAGGGGCACAAAAGTCAATTGAGAGATGTTTGTTGAGGATTCAAAACCTGAGTCTATGCAAAAGTTCAGAAAGGTGAGATCCGTAGATATGTGTCACTGACCTATGGTACTCCAATTCACGCCGTTCCAAAAGGAGAGGAATGGCGAGGAACCGTCGGACGACCTGAACAATGATCTGAACACAATTCTACCAAGCTCTATAAATAAAACGTACCGTCCACCAGCAAAGATACTACTTGAGTTTCCAACATCGACTGCGACCGCAGTAACAGGCCCGGGTATTTCGCCGGTAGAACCAACAGCAGACCAAGTGGAATTATCGAAAGAGAACATGGCTACATTAGACACAGTTCCATCTGCGAGCGCAATTGAACCGGATGCAAATAGCAATTCTTGGTTATCCTAAAGCGATAAAGTTAGTCAAGGATATCCCTTAAGTATGGTATTCCCTATACTCACACCGCCGTAAGCAACACTTGAAACGTCCCCGTTGATCCCAGAGCCCAGTGTCGACCACTGTTTGGAGTTCATATCCAAGAAGCAAATTCCGACACAATTGACGTTCCCAGCCGAGCTGAAGGTTCCAGCTACAATGATCGTGTTCGACTTCGCGGATGACGTGGTCAATGAACGTACAACCACATTGGAGCCGGACGAAGCCTGCAATGATTGCAGCCCACTGGAATCTAGCTGCTGCTGATCCAAGTCGTAGATAGCGAGTCCGTTGTTCCCGTTCGCTGTAAGTTCGCCACCTATGTATATCGTGTCTCCTGAAATGACGAGCGCTCGTACGGTTCCGCTGATAGGGTTTCCACTGAGTGACTCGACATCACCCGTTTCGAGATTGTATATCGCAACCCCATTTGATTCTGAGGTCGAGTTAGCTTCAAAGGAGAAATTTCCACCCAGTATGACTCTGTCCTTCGAATCTGAACTGTTCGTCCAGAAAACTCCGGTGAACACAGACGGAGCTGATGTCACGGGGTCAGATGGCAGAGGAGCCAAGGAAGTTGAAGACTGGCGCCTGAATAGTTTCGAAATACTGAAACTTGGAATCATACGAGAAGCCATAGACATCCTGCGCTTCTTCTTCTGTGATGTGGATGTTGAAGGTGTAGTGCCGTCTCCCTGCAATTGTAGACTAAGGGTGGAGACAGAAGGCAATCCGTCGCTACTATCGCCGTTCTGAAGCATCGCGAAACCACTTGCTCCGAATTTGAGAGATGAAGCAATGTTCCCAGCGAGGAGTTGAGAATTGTCCGTTCCGTTACCGGTAAAAGTCATACTCCCAATGAGGAAACCGCCAGAGTTCGCCCACGAGCTGTTGCTTGGGTTCCAAACGGCGAAGCCACCGGCTGTCGTTCCTGACAGGTCCCCCGACGCAGGCAGGATATTAGAGAAGTTTCCGGCCACTTCAATTTGGGTATTGGCGAAGTTTACGCTACTTACGGCGCCATCAACACCTGACTGCATTGGCGACCAGGAGTCAGAGTTGACATTATATGCTACAATGTTGCGGGCCTTGCCACTCGTTGAAGATGACTTCGTGTCGGTGAATGCGCCTCCCACATACAGCGTGTCGCCATCCATAACCATTGATGTGATTGGACCATTAAGTCCATTACCGGCCAAGGTCGCAAGAACTCCGTTCTTGAAAGCGACTATGTTATCACCATTGGAAATAGAGAAGTTTCCTCCTATGAAAATAGCACCCGACGAATGATGTGCTACGGCCGTGATCACATCTGAGGTGGAAGAAACCGATCCACTCCCGATAGCGTTAAATAACTGGAACGCGACGTTATCTAGATCCGTTTGGGAATTGTTCGATAGTGTGCTTGCTGCATTGACGGTCGTTGAATCATCCAGAGGCCATTCAAAGAATCCAAATCCACGCTTGGCAGCCGTCGAGTTCGTGGTCACGCCTGTACCATTTGTAGAGTTGCTGACTGCCTGGGTCAAAGCGAGTTCAATCCTGTCTGCAACGATCTCATATTGTCCATTGGAACCTGACCCTTCCGGACTATCTGCAAGCGCCATTGTAGCCGTCGCAACAAAATCCGGTGATGAAGGGAAGATTAAACCACTGTAGATGAGTGATGCAGTGTCATCGTTCACGCGCTGCGAGATCGTGGTCACTTGTGGGCCCAAGTTTCCCCCAGGGAAGAACGTTACTTTTACGCTAGTACGTGAATCGCAGTCTTGGAATTGAATGCAACCTGGAATAAGCAAGTTGACATCATATTCCCCCGAAGCGGAAACATATGGCATCCATGTTATACTCGGTCCATCTGAAGACGATGTTCCAACGTTGACAGAAGCGGCCAGAACATCTTGTACTGTTCCCGCAATGTCCGTAGTTACCTGTTTGTCCGTCCAAGCACCAATGAGTGACACCCCGGAAGCGTTCGGTGCAAAACACGAGGCATTATTCCGAGCTTCTACCGCCGAAGCGAAAGCGCCACTCGAAAGCAATTGCATGAGATGTAATCCAGCGCTTGCACCCGTCCATTGCGATAGCTTCAGCTGGAAGCCCGTCATTTCCACATCATTGGCGAAAAGAAAATCTTGGTAAAGATTTGAAGAGTTTGTTTGAAGGGGACACGGATCACTGCAAGTGACGTTTTCTCCGGTGGATGGGTCCAGGTAAGTCAACGTCTGGACGGTATTGTCTGGGATAGACGTTAAACTTAATAAAAAAAGGTGGTCAATACACTCGTGGGAAAGGTACATGTATGCATGTCACACGAACCTGAAGCCTGTTGTACCATGGTTGCTCTGGAATGTATTGCCTAGACGAATTCCCTTCCCATTTAACTCCTGGAATTTTCGCACTGTGATAACGGCTGTCGAACCGTCTGCTGCAAACCAGGATGAGCCGGGACCATCATCACCAGAGGGGCAGAGAATGTTGTTAATGTCCGAGAATCCAGAGTCGGATGTAGAAGGCTGCGCGTCGATTTGCGCGCCTTGTAAAGGTATGGGAACCAAGGAAGAAGAAAACGGTGTGGCGCCAGCTGAAAATGGCACGTTGGGGTTATTCGTGGTGTTGATGGTGGAGTTGTCTCCGAAACTCGTTATGAACGATCCAGCGAAGAAGAGACTTTTTTCTGACGAATTTGTGGTGATGGAAAACACCTCGGATGCTGCACCAGACAGTCCACCAAAAGGTGGCGCCGACCATGAGTTCGAGTTCGTATCCCAGACCGCCACGGCCTGTCCTGGAGACGAGAAGCTCCCCCCAACCCAAATTTTCTTGTTGGATTCGTCGCAGAAAATTGCCTTGACTTCGCCTGACGGTCCACCGCTACCCAGAGCATTGAACTTTGACGACGCGAACGAAGCAATATTACTTGCAGACGTCCCATTAATGGACGAGAACAACCCCGCGACGTATGCCGTATCACCAAGTGCACACCCTGCGTTTATCTTCCCGCCAGCCTCGGTTGATCCCAGACGTGTGAGAGAGCCGTCTGAGGCTCGAGTCAAAAGGGTGGATGTGGTCGGGTCAAACGAGAGGGAGGATGAGTTAAATAGATCGAGACCCGCGAACGCCCCCGCCAGCCCTACACGACCCATACGATCGAAGTCGACCTTGGGCAGAGCAGCGGACGCGAAAAGCGGGTGGTCGAGAAGAAGAGAAATGAGAAGAAGTGTCGAACATGTCCGCCATGATGTTGATGTGAATGTCATGGTTGTAAGAGGCCGAGAGACATACGAGAGGGGGGAGAAGAAGGTGGATGTCCCCGCAGGGAGCCTTAAGAGAGTGCGATGACCAGGGAAAACGCTGGCGGACGCGTGGGCGTCGATGAGAACGTCGACGGCGAAGGCAAGATGTGAGGGTGCAACGACGACCAACACGCGAAAGTCGGCTGGGCCAAATATCTCTCTGAGTCTCTCTTCAGCAGAGACATGAACATATTGCCCCTTTAGGCAACTATCTCACACGAGCTCAATGTGCCTGTTGCAGTCGTCTCAGTGCAGAGTCTAATGTGAAAGTAGAAATGGCTATTCAGATACGACTCTTATCGTACAGTGTATGCTGGCTTATTCGTCTGTATCAAAGAGACCCGCTAAGTTTGAATCTCTGGGCGCCCGCTGCGCAAAAGTTTCAGCTCAGCCCCTATGGCGCCACGACGCGAGAAGGGAACACGACACTTCATAGATCACTCAGATTGTGAATTCTCTGTTCCGTGCCTCTCTATTATGCTATCGAAGGGGATTACAATGTGGCACAGTGGCGAGCCAGATTTTGCTCTTCAAGGCTTAATCACCAAATCCGACATGTCCGCGTATGAACCCACAGGCACACAGTGCGGCGACACCTGCTCGAATTTCCTGAGCAACCAAAGACCAGAGCGCATCGGCATGTCAGTCAGTGTTGCGAGGCAATACGGAAGAAAGGGAATGCGCACCGTGGGTTCCGAGTCCGAACGACAACCGGAGGTTTAGCGGTTTGCACGAGGTGTGCGTTTGCTGCGACCTCTTCAGATTGGACGAGATGCCTCTCATTCGTCGCTATCCATTCACTCAACGAGGGTCCATGGTGCGAAATGACACGCGTGAGCCAGGGCTCTTCGTGCTCCCCATCCTCCGTTATCTTGCCAGAGACGATGTCAGACGGTGCATATTTGGCAATCCCGATGACTCCGAGAGTTGCAAGTATAGTATTTCTCCAGAAAGGACTGGAAAACCCTAGCGAAGAAAAAAGAAGAACCAGTCATTGAATGCTTTGAGGTTAGAGAAAGTCTTCGACGGCGTACCTTCCTTGGGATACACGACAGAATCTTCCGCATGGTGGTGAGCATCATGAGATGCGTAGCGACGTTGCTGCTTCAAGCACCGCACCGAACGTGCCTGACGGGCGAATGCCCTAGGAGCGGACATTATCTCAATGTGTGTTGATTTAAGCTGGTGAAAGTGCGCGACACCGTTCTTCAAGCTCGACGACGACGAGCCATTCCGTAATTATGTAAGCGAGAGATCGACATGTGCATCAAGACCGAGAGAGACTCGGACAGTACTAGCAAAGTCAGGCCTTGGACGATAGAGGAGAGGAGGGTCCAAGTTTACTCTCCACTAATTCTAAGTTTTTTTCTCCTATTTACTAACTCAGAATCTTTATTCGGAGACAACTGCACAAGTCAAAGTCTGCCTCCTCCATCTCAACCTTTCTTTGTTCTCCTTCTCAAGACATATTTCTCGGGGCCACTGTCTATCTAGGGATAATCATCCGAAAGAGTGCAAGCCCATAGATAGTAGTTGAAAAGGTTCAGAAATGTAAGTAGCACCTTCTCTCCCCCTCCCACCAGAGAAGTGCTTGTTTTTACAAGAAACGAGCATGCGAACTTTTATCACGTAGAGATAAGTAGTGAATTTGCCGCTAGTTCTAAAGTAAATGTGCCTAATCATTCACCTCAGCCTGTCACCTTAATAGGGACGTTCTCTATCTTTGCGTATGCTTAGCGCCAGTGCGACAGGCAGACGCTTTTATTTAATTTCATACTTTGTGCGACTGGGACCCCCGCCTGTGGCACTGTGGTTAGAATTATCTCTCTTTCTTACAAGATATCGCCGAAGTTATATAAAGGGGTGAATAGTTCCGGAAGAGAAAATATTTGAGGGAATCGTCGATGAGATGAGATGAAGAATAAGAGCGGCAGAAGGCGGTGCAGTTCACGCGTTGTTGACGTTTGTTGATTCGCCACGGTGTCGCTTCTCAACTCCAGGTCTTAGATCGACGTTTGACGCGCCTAAGCGTCGCAGTGAACTCTCCGATGACCACGATGAGCTCCGGCGAAGCCGACTTGCCTCATGAAGTGATTCTATCAATTGAGCGCATTCTGAACGTCGAGAACGCTCCATACTCTGACTCTCTCGACACTTTGTCTTCTCTCTTCACGCCAGTAAGGACATTGAACGAGCTATTCCCCGATGGTGAGCTTTGAAGTCCTTGTCTTCGAAGGGTTGGCTGACTTCAAATTCTAGAAGCATCATTAGCTCAGATAGAAACTGTGCAGCAACGCTTAGCTCAAGATGTAGAAAGTCTACAGACGGAGGTTAATTCACTGCGGGCGGAGTTACAGAAGAACCGCGACCCCCAGAAGATGCAGCTCATCCAGGAAATGATTTCAGTATGTACGGCTTCTGGATGCAGAAATACGTACGGTATCACAGAAAGGTTGACGCTGTTTCTCAGGAACTCATGGGCCAGATGTCGAGGATACGTGAACAGGCTATCGAATCCGAGGCCGTAGTCCGGGACATCACAAAAGACATTCAACTCTTGGACCTTGCGAAGAAGAACTTGACGACCAGTATGACAACTCTAAAAAGACTGCAAATGCTAGGTGCAGCTTTCCCAATGCTTTGCTTCAGGGAAATCTATCTGATCAGTATCTAGCAAACGCTTTGGGTCAATTGGAAGGGCTAGTGCAAGAGAAGAAGTATGCAGAGACATCACAAACCTTGGCGGTGAGACCATATATGAAACCCCATTCACAACCTATACTTACAACGTAAATCAGGCCGTGAAAGAGCTGTCCGCTCCCTTCAAGTCCTTCAAGGCCATACCCCACGTTGCTCTTCAATGGGCTCGCATCCAGACCCTTCAAGGTGAAATCAGGTCCAGACTGGACCGTGAATTTGATGCCTTGCAAGTCGACATTATGTTCATTTTTTTTGTCCGCTGAGAACTCAATTTTGACGCAGTTTCATTGCCGAACCGCCGAACCAGGTCCGACCATCTATCATGACGAACGCATGCCTCGTCGTGGATGTCATTGGAGATGATTTTCGCTCACACTTGATCGAACGATACTGCAACATTGAACTCAAGGAATACCGACGTATTTTTCGAACATCAGACGAAGCCGGCCAATTGGACAATCTCGCAAGGCGCTTTGCGTTCTTTCGAAAGACGTTAATTAATCACGACAATGAACGAGCAAGAGTTTTCCCTCCGAGTTGGCAAGTTGGACAATACCTGTGCCTCAAATTCATAAACTTCACACGGTATGTGTCAAAATATTACTATGTGACTTGACCTTTGAATGATAATACTCTTCAGGGAAGAAATCGCACGTCTGCTTGAAAATGCGGGTTCATCCCTGACTGTTACTACGCTGATGCAATCACTACAACAGGCCCTCGAGTTCGAAAACTTCGTATCAAAAAAGTATTCAATGCCGGTGAGATTGGTGCTTCGTGCTCAGAAGATAGACTCAACATATTCGGCAGCTATCTGATATCCTCAGACTTCCGATTTTGGGCAGCTCGAGGCCCTCAAACTCCTTGTCCTCCGCTTTTGAACCTCACATGGGCGTTTTCGTAAACGCACAAGATAAGTGAGTGATTAATACAGAGGTGCCGGGTTTCTTTTCTCAATACTCTTAGGGCTTTGTCAGATATGCTGGCGCCTCACAGAGGAAAAAACACAAGAACTTCTTTGGACACCGCGCAAACCGCTGTAGACGGATCCGATGAGACACCTTCTATCGTTCTTCCCTCCTCGACAGAGCTTTTCTACTTCTATGGCCAAATCTTAGAGCAATGTTCCAAATTATTCACCGGAAAACCGCTTCAGGAGCTCGCAAGTTTGCAGAAGAAGTGGCTAAAAGTTTACGCAGGTGCGATTTCTCTCCATGCCTTACCTATGTGGCTAATGCGACGAAATCAGAGGATGTACTGCTGAAAGGCTTGAGGAAGTACGTTCCAGTCTCTCAAATTTAAGGACGCTTTGGTCGACTCAAATTTGCCAGGCCTTATACGACTGGTCGCCGGTCCATGGATGTCCGTTATGATGTGAACGAGTTGAAAAACGCGTGCTTGCTGATCAATACAGCGGAGTATTGCCGTATCACCGCTACTGAGGTATGGGAATGGAGTTCGTAAAATGTTTGGGCCTTGAACTATGTGTTACAGCTAGAAGCGAAGATCAAAGAAAAGATATCAGACGACTTCAAGGAAGGCGTGTCCTTCCAGTCCGAAGTAGATCTGTTCGTTGGGTTAGTCCAAGTGCCTCTTTTTTGTTGTTCTCTACAGATTTCTGTAACGGAATCTTACTTTTCTAGCGTCGTCTCTTCCGCAATCATCGTTCAACTGCGCGAACTCGAAGCCGCTCTCGACCCTGCATTTGATTCGATGTCTAAATCGACTTGGGCTACAATTGAGAACGTCAGTGGGCCATCCCCCTACGTTTCAGAGCTAGTTAGAGGCCTGGAAAGCGTTGTTAGCGTCATAAACCCCTTGGTGGAACAGAAAAAGTATTTGCGGAACTTCTATGATAAGGCGGCGGCGTAGGTTGCACAAAATCTAGCATTCAGGGACGCATAATTGATGTTTTGTGTCTTTTGGGAAGTCTTGTCCTTGCGCGTTTCACCAATGCATTTGTCAAGACCCGACCATTGAAAGATACGGGTGCTGAGCAGGTACGTACACCTGTTGATATATAGAACTCGAACTTGGAGTCTAATGCTTCTTTCATCTAGCTTATGCTGGACCTACAGGAGGTACGGTCCTGTTTACTCAAACTTCCTAATGAATCATCCACCACATCTGCGTAAGTTGCCTCGTTTCCATCTTACGGCTTCCTCGTCTCATTAAACCTACTTCTGGAACTCTAGGTTCTCCCGGAGTGTCACGAAAAGCGCCACGCGAATCGAGACCCTGCTCAAAGCTATCATACCTCCAGAAGTAAGTCTTGAAACGCCACTTCATTCCCAGCGTTTATTGACGCGCCACACACACGCGCATTCTGCCCCCTTTTCAGGACCCGCCTGAAGGGTTCATCCTCAATTATACTCTACTCATCGGCGACGCCTCGTTCTCCAACTTCCAAAAGGTCCGTGATCCGCCCTCATTTCCTTCACTCCCTTTGTTCCCCACCTTTCCCATTCCCCCGGTCTATCGTATCGCACATCGCACATCGTCCTCCCGCCCAGTTTAGTACTTGCATCGATAGAAAACATATTGAACCCGCGTTTCTGACACACCTCGTTTCGCCCTCCCCCCTATTGCACGAACCCAAATGTGTCATTTCATCTATTATAGGTTCTCGACCTCAAAGGCACCCCACGCCCCGCCCAGAACGACCTCCTAGACCACTTCGTCACTATCACGAGCACGAAACCGGAACTAGAGAGCACCTCGTTCTTGTCCTCACTCGACATGGACCCGCCCGCGTCCCAGCAGCTGCTAAACCTCGCTAGTCCCACGAGCAGTCGCGGAAATCTGCCCGCGTTGTTGTCGACAGCGTCCAGCACTGGTGGAGGGGGCGGAGGAAGTGCCGTAGAGGGCTTGTTTAGCGCGCTTGGGTCGCCGCCACTGAGTGGCCCGCCGACAGGCTCGGATACGTCTTCAAGAGCGGGCGAAAGGAGGGAAGTATTCTCGGACTTGAGAAGATTTGTGTCGTTTGGGTTGAGGAGGGAGACTGCACCACCATCATGATCGTCCTTAATACTCTTTCAATACTATGTATTGCATTAAGCGGATTATAATTATTAGATAGGTTACATATCGTCACGAGCATGCAGGCATAAGGATGTCAAGGCGGGTGGTAGAAAAAAGTACATTGTACAATCGCGAGCCGGGATGGAGCGATAAAGAAGAATCATGAATAGTAAAAAAAAAGGAATGTATCACCATGAGCAGTAAGGAAAGACGTGCATGCTTAGTACGAGTACGGATACAAATGCAACAAGACACTGAAACAAAAAAAAGCAGTAAAATGAAAGCTCCATGGGAAATCCAAATTAAGAGAAAAGAAAGCGAAGTGCAGGGATTTGGAAAGAAAAAAGTAAAAGAAAAGTGAACTTCTGAGTCCATGAAGCGTTGTTCATGATCCGCTCCCGCTTCGACTGATATGGATGAACGGTAGTGGGAGCGCTCTCAATCTATGTGCTCGTCCATTATTGTGTCCAAAGGTATCTTGTGCAGGCTGTTGCACATTTGGTGCCAGAATCGTGCTAGTAGTAGTACCAGTGCTTGCCTGTGACTCCATCGCCTGAGCCTGCGCCCTCGCTTGCAACAGTCTCCTCCCAAACGCCGTTTGCGCCTCGTACGGTTGCCTCACTGCCATCGACCCCAAGTTCGGAGCGCTACTCTGTCGCATATGATTCGAGCGAGCGAGGTCAGAGCCTCTTGGATGTTCTCCGTAGGCATGTCCATGTGCATATCCGTATGCCGTTGGCGTCGACACGCCGCCGGTGAACGAGTGCGGCGTCCCAGGCAAAGGCGGATGTCTAGGCAACTGGAAACGCGAAACGCTTTGCCCGCGCTCGAGCGTAGGCGATTCTTCGTCCTCCTCGTTTCGAAAGTTGATGTCGGAGACGGACATGGGAAGGGAGTCCGTGGGTGACTCGGGCTCGGCGACGTCGGGATGGAGATCGGCTGAGACCATCGAGAAGGGGTGTCGGTTAGAGTTGATGGTGTCGACAGCGGTTTGGGGGACAACTTCTTGAGATGCTCGGACGGGCTCGGCCGGAGGGTCGACAGAGAGGGAAAGTGTCCACATGCCTGTCGAAGCAGATTGTCCTGGCCCAGTTGAAACCTGAGGGGACCGAACTTCGGTGCCGGACCCGCTATGAGACGTAGATTTGTTCGAGCTTGATTGACGTTGTGAGCGTGTCCTCGCCGAGTCTCTCATGGAACCGCTTGTTGATGATGCGAAATCAAGGAACGACACAAACATGTCCCTTGCCTGCGCGCCTATCGAACCTGAGTGTGTTGACCGGGGCTTCAATCACAACGAAAAGTGAGAAACGGATCTCGGTATCAGAATTTGAGTTGATCATCATGTTAGACGAAGTCAACTCACTCGATCAACAGGAACACCAAGTTTAGACTGGTCTCTCCTGTCAAAGTCGACGCGGAAAGGAGACGGCGGTGCAATATCCAGAAGTGTTGTGTCTCGTCGAATATCAGGTGTCCAGGGCTCCCGTATAGCTGTCCTCGGGCTCATGTTACGATACGCCGACGGAGGCGGAGAAACAGGAGTAGTCGAGGTGAGGGGCGGCGCGGACTTCTTTGAGCCTTCGGAGCTCGAACGCGAGGAGGAAGTGAACCATCCCGACCAACGTCCACGACTGTTGCTTCGTTGATGACCTTTCAATCGAAGAGGAGGTTCTCGGGATGGCATCGTCGGTACATTTTCAAGTGGAAGAAGACTCCGTCTCTTCTCTTGCATACACCCAAAGCCTGAGTCTGTCTCATCATCACCCTTCTCGGACAATTTCTCCTCCATGATGTTTTGTACCTCTCGGATAGCATGCAAATCGCCCCCCACTAGTACGCTTGCCGGAGTGCTCCGTCTTCCCGTTTTGATGGGGCTTATAGGAATCATGTCTGGAGTTAAGGTGCGACGATGCAAAGGTTGTGTGCCGACCTTGTCTCCGTACATTAATCCGACTTCCTGTTGACGTTGGCGATGCCTTCTTTTTCTTCGCCAACATACGAAAGACATGGCGACGATGCAGATAAAGAAAATGAGCGCAAAGGTGGCAGCAAGCGCGATGCCCGCGACGGCCCCACGCGAAAGGCTCGGGGCAGAATCTGCCTGGACGGTCGGGGAAGTCGTTGCAACACTGGAGGTCATTTTTGGTCAGAGATACAGCAAAAATAACATGGGGTAGAGCACAGCAAGAGAGGCGATGAAAAAGAAGGAAGGTAAAAAGATGGGAGGAGACTCGGTGCGGCTATATGAGGCCCCGAGAGTGATGAAAATGCGGATTAAAAGAGGCGTCAGAAGCGAGCAATGTGGCTTCGTATAGAGCGCGCGAAGTGCTTCAGCCAGGTGCTTCGCCTTGCGCTCTGACACATGCACGAAAGTTCCGACTTAACCTAAATCCGAAAAGCGGCGGAAGGTTAATAGTAGGGGCTAACAATCCCGCTGCCCCTTCTTGTACTCCTCGTATATAGCTCGAAGTTTCCCAACACAAGGGACGCGTTTGAGAGAAGCAGCACCTTGCTCCCGCAATCGGTCCGTTCGCCTCCCAAAATCGGGACGAACCCATCAAGGGCAGGTGCACGTCACCATTCAAATAGGCTCGTTCCATCATGGAGTGACATTCAAAACAGGGAAACGACGCAAAAAGAGAAGTCGCGCACGGCGACGGCGAATGATGTTAAGCAAAATTTTCACATACCTTTGTCCTCCAGTTACCATCGATATGTTCAATCCATCAATCGCGAGCGTTTTGTTCTCCAAATTCGTGACCGTTAATGTATGGGTCGCCGTGTCGTTAAGTCCGTATGCGTAAAAAAGCGTCGTATAACTGAGAAAAGACGATAATCCCGATAATTGATAGGTATTTATGTTAGATGAGCCGGAATTTGAACTGAGGGACACATTGAATAAGCCCGATGAAGCGTTCGTGAAACCCATTAGTTCCACCGACGAGCCTGTAACAAATGTGGTCAACTCATTCCGCCCGGTGCACACGAAACAGAGCGACGACACTTGTTTTTTTCAAATTCGGAGAACATCTCACTCACCGGTGAACGAATACATAGCCTGGTCACCTATACTTTGCGTCATGTGGATGCTCCCTCCGCCGCCGGGAACAGCAGTCGAATTGTTCACAAATGTCCACGACCCGGTAAACTGCAGCTTCGTGTCCTTTACCGTGTTCGTCGAGATATCGGCACTGAGGAATCAAGTGGCGCCGGCCCTCATATCAGACACAGCTCCTTCCGCATACTCCGGAAATAAAAACTGAATTGAAAGAACTCACCCGGTCCGCTCTGTTGACACTGTCACCTCGGCCCGGTCGAAGACGATCAAACCGGTCGTGTCAGCCGAATCTGAATCTGTCGTGTGCGAAGTGATGGTGAGGATATGGTCCTGCTGTGGGAGACCTGAAATTGTGGCCAGCAGAGTAGGGTCGACGTCCGAGGTATTGTGTATAGACACAGATATCGCGGTGTTAGTCAACGCTTGATCATCGTCGTCAAGTTTGAGCGAGAAGCTTGATTGGAGCGCAGACCCAAAAAGCTGTATGCCTGTACCTGTGCTCGTAATAAAGCGGGTATAGTTAGGAACTGGATTCAGATCATTCGAGGGAAGAGGAACATAGAAGCTTTGGGCGGACGATCCCGATGATCTAGTATCATCAGGATGCGACAGTGGCTCGGCCTATCAATCCTGACCGGCATATGCGGTATACGCCATAGGAGCTGCCTTAAGTCGCAGTGGAGCAGATGACTCTCACAAACCCGAGTGCTGAAGCAGCTCAATGCATTTGCATCCATGGATACTAACACGGGGCCCACAGATGAAACACGGAGCGAGAGGAGCACGACTTACCTGTGAAAGGTATCGAAAGCATTGCACCGTCCATGGAAGTGACATGCAAGCTTTGGTTTGACAGAGACGGCTCGCCCGGAGACGAGCCAAAGCTAAGACTGTCATAATACTGGTTCCATGCGCCTTGCAGATCTGGACTGCCCGAGGTAGTAACCGTTGGTGGGGAGTAAACGATCTGGGGCGAAGTATCGTCGATAGTGAGATTGTAAGTTACGACCTGGGCCATGGATAGACGAGCAGCTCGAAGGAGGACGGGAAGCGCTGTCTGAGATAGACGAGGACATAAAGGCCCGGAAGAAAAGGGAAAAGTTAGGACTCAGGTGAACACAAGACAAGAACACAAGACGGGAGGAGTGGCGTATAAGATGTTCTGTGAGAGATCAGGGTCGTATGTGTACTGAGAAGATGTACGGAAGAGCGGAGGAGAAGGAGAAGAAGCGCAAGAAGGAGTGAGGATGGATGGCGAGCGAGTGGGGAGGGGTGGGTAGGGTAGGATAGGGTGAGATTGAGTAGCCACAAGTAGATATCCCATCGCTCATATCATCACATACATCTTTTACACGTTTCTTGCATTCATTCACCGTTCCTCTCCGCAATACTCGCACTTGCCGTCTACGGGCGCCAGGCAGGAAAAGGTACCCATCAGCTCGTGTCTCGTGTCGGCAAGGTAGGTCGTTTGCCAAACAGCCTGCACTCAGCAGCAAACCCCTCTCTCTTCTCGCTCGGCCGGAATACCCACGGCGAAGCGCACTTTTCCATCGGCTTCTAATAACGGCCTTCTAATCGATTGGTCTGTTGTGCAAATAGGTCGCCATCGGGCCAGTTGAATTGACCTGCAAGAGGCGACGCGACGGCGGCGGACATCGGCGAGGTGGTCGTCAAAGACCAAGCTAAGGGAGAGGGCGCGCGTCGTCGTCGTCGTCGCTCAAGTTCAGACCTTTACATACAAACCATAGCACCCGCATGGTCACCCCGAATATCATGACTGAATCGGCTTCGTCTTCTTACTACCGTTCAATATTAGCCAGAGCTCAGGATCTTCATCCAAGTATTCTAAAAGACGATGCCATCTTCCAGACAATCCTGCTCGCATTGGTATCCAATGAGAAACACCTCATCATCCGTACGACAGAAGAGAACGTCACTAAAACCCTCGGCCATGTCGTAACTGTGAGTACCAGCTTTCCTCACTCGTCGTCGGTCCCATTAGAAAGAGTTTGCTTGGTTGCTACCTGTGCGGCGCGCCAGGGACTCCCTTTCAATAGCTAATCAAAAGCCAGCTTAAAATAACCTTCAATTTCTCAGAGAAACTCAATGCATATACCGACCTCTCACTTCTCTCTTTTTTTGCAATTCGCAGGTCCTACATTTACTCCTTGCCTTCTCAGTAGTACGGCTCAAGCTAAAACAAGGAGACAAGCTCATCCCCGACGAGTTCCTCCGTCTCCTTTTCCTCCAAATCCCACACGATGACCCGCCCGTGGTTTCTCGCACAAGCTCGCGCAGGACCTTGGCCGGCAGCAGTGCTGTTGGCAACCATGGCTTGCCCTTTCGGCGTTCTACTTCCTATCCGACTCCAGCCGACCTCTACGATGCCGCATCATCCGTTCTCGGTACAAACACCCGCGCTCAGCCGGACGACCTGCAGCAAACCGACTCATACTTTCAAACCCATGCTCAGCCCCCGTGGCTCCCTGCACGAAACAGCCTGTTGCGTGCACAGACAGACCCGACAGTAGCACATTCATTAGACTTGAAATCCAGAAATTCAAATGGCGAATGGTACGCGTTGCCGCAAGCAATAGCCATTTCCGGGCTTGAGCATGTCTCCGAGGAAGTTCAAGCCGCATTGTGGGAGGTAATATCCGACCGACAAATCGTGTTAACGAGACATCACAGAAGTTCGAAGACCGAACTACCCCGGAATGTGCCTTTTGAGGGAACCTGGCTGCTTCCCGAGGATTTTCTGCTCGTGTACGTGTGTTCGTCATGCGATGGGTTTGAGCGTCCGGCGGTTCAGAAGAACCTCGTGAGTGATAATGACGGAAGCCATGGGCACTAGAAGGCTGATAGCACACGCTCTCTATAAGCTTGATAGGTTCGCAATTGGCATGGAATACACGCCCGTTCCCGAACTTTCCCTCGACAATCACCTGCAAAGCTTGACCCCGAACGAGATTGAGGAACACGGTTCCAATCCCGTGTTGTCGAACCTGGTATGCGTTCATTAAAGTCTGTAACCTCCCATCAATCTGCGACAAATCTCATTCAATTTCTGCAGGAACTTGCCGACCTCCGCCTCCTCGCGAGTCCAAGACACACCCACATCAGCCCTCGAACCGACCTTTATCTTTCCGACCTCTTTAGTGCAGCACGCCATCACCAGCAACTCGATGGCACGCTCCTGACTGCGCGTTGTCGATCACAGGCCACGCAGGTTCTGCGTGCGTGGCGGGCTCTGTTCGGAACGCCTCCTGAGAGTGATGGTCAATCCCATGCAGGTATCTGCTTGGACGTGACGGACGAAGACGTGCGGGCTTCGTTCCTGAGGACTGTGCCGCATCGACTACGAGTTTTAGACGGACCACGGGACGAGATCCTAGCAAGTTTGGTTTTCACCTCGTTGAACGGGCAGGCCGACCGAGAAGAGTGGGTGATGGGACGCAGAAGAGTTCATGAGATATTGAAAGAGATCATTGACAACGTGTAGTTTCCGCATGGCGAGCATTAATAGTGTTTGTGTTTGCGGTGTTGGATTCCGATTTGGCGATGAAGATTCAGCTTTCCGGAGGTTTTACCACACGTTCATGGCCTGCGAATACGACATGCTCCTTTCGATCAAAGAAAGGCGGAGGACGGGCTTTAACATTCTTCTTCTTTTTATTCTTCTGAAATTTCTTGTTCCGGCGGTCCTTCCACCATGCCAGATGCTTCTTCTTTTTCTTCCGACATGTCGTCTGCTGATTTTCGACCACATCCATGGCGGTTTCCGCTGCTGCGCCTTCTTCTCCCCCTTTCGAACTTGAAATTCCCTTATCAGATTGTGACTCTTCTAGCAAAGGGGGTGCAGGTATACGCCGCGAGAAGAAGCAGAATCTGCAGCTAATGGCGACCTCGTGCCCATGAGATGAAAGGCCTTGAATAACGAATCATGAAAGTCAATACATGAGGTGGGCAGCAGTCCATGACCAACACGCACCAACGACTCGGACCTCGGATGTCAAGCCCGGAATGAGAACCTGTTTACACTTTCTACATAGTGTGCGTTTCATCAGCGGGTCTCTGTTGTGCCAAACATCCACGACAAACGTACGATAAAAGTTGGTCAGCTTTTCTCTTTCTAATATAAGCCAAAGGGACACGCACATTTTCACATTCGTCTTTTGTGCGATGGCTTTGATGTCTCTTCCGTATTCAGAGTTTAGCTCCCCCATCCTAACTATGTGGGTCTTAATTGGGGCTGAAGACCTCGCATCGTCTTCTTCTGGATCCGAGGGCATTGGGAGGGTTCCTACTTCGGCGAAATAGATGGCTGCTTGGTATAAAAAATTCATGCGCTGCATGATATCTCGGTTCGGTACATTGTTGATATTGGGGCCTTCTTCTTTTCCCTTTGCCATGTAGAGTGAATTGTGGAGGATAGATAGTATGATTTAAATCGCAGAGTCACTGTCAGAGGCAAACTAAGAAGTGATCTCAATTCGCTGACGCGCAAGCGGCGATCATCATGCACTACATCAACGACGACGCTTAGCCTTGCCTCGGGTATGGGATGGGATGGCGAAACATGCACGAATATTATTATTAATTTAGGTGTATGTTAGGTGTATGTTCAATCTACGGATACAGAAATCTTGCAGAAAAAATCGTACTTCCAGTTCCCTGGTTTCGGGTTCTATTGGATAGTATCGCTTAGTTTAGTAAGAAAGCATGGAAAGCTGGAAAAACAAGTACGAATATGATCTATGAACTATAAGTAATGCTTTGTCCGTTACATATTCCGAAGACTTTGCACATGTGGCGAGGGGAGATCGTTTCTATGCGAAATAGGAATTGAAGGATGTAACGCGAGAGACAAAAATTAGAACATTAAGAGCATTAGAAATTAGTTGGGATTGTCGGTCTCGGATCTCGCACATCTCTCGAACAGAAAAGAGATGGTACCTCCAGGAACATCAGTTGGAACCTGATGGCCGTATTCTTCCATGTCATTCGTCTCGACATTGGTTCCGATGGGTTGCTGCGAGAGGATGGCTTGCAAAGTGGAGTCCAGGACTTCGGATCTCCTCTCGGAAGCCCTTGAACAGTCAATGTGCGTCCATTCTCCAAGAGAAGCGAGCGCGGCTTTCTTTTTCTTCGCGAACTATAGCGGTCACTATTAGAGGTGTAAAGTACATACGACACGCCGCTGTACTCACAGCTTTATCCGTTTTTGTAAAGTCTTCTGGTTTGTGAAGAGATGCTTTGCGGAACCCTTCAAAACGTTGTTCTGGTTCTTCTTCATGATCTGTCGATTCAGTATTGGAGGCGACTTCCGCGTCGAAATCGACCTCCCTGGTAGACACGAACTTGTTTCGGCTTTGCTCAGCTATACATGTGCAACCTAAGAGTTCGTGTGTATGGCAGCTAGTTTGGTTATGGAACGTGAAGAGGTCACGGAGCTAAAAAAATACTCAATTTAGCAATAGTCATCGGGCAAGAGAATCGATATGTCAACTAACTTCCTTGTAGGTAAATGAATCGGACTTGGATTTGTTACCATCTTCGACATTCTGTAAAACTGTAAGCTATGGAAATGTGTGAGCACCTGTGATCAACGAACCTTGCTCATGAGGGCTATCAAGAATCCAAATCAGCTTCAGTGGCGCGGAAAAGTCAAGGAAGCACGTACAGTCACTTAGACCGAGCTTCGTGACCTGACGTTGATAAATCTTCTCTGTGAATGTAAACCAACTTGAGCATATTGCAAGGTGGTGAGCCGGGTCGTAGAGCGTACCATCGATTGTACCGGAAGTCAAGAAGCGATAAATGAAAACAGGCCGTTTCTGACCATCACTGTGAAGACAGGGTGTCAGACATATTTGGATGTGCGAGCAAGAACATTTCGCTCACCGATGTATGCGGGCCATTGATTGAAGGTCATGGCTAATGCAATTGTCAATGTTAGAGGAATAGGCAGGAAGAAAGAAAAAAGAGCAACGTGCCTTGGATTCCAGTCACTATCGATGAGACATAAGCGTGAAGCTCCTATAAGATTCAGGCCTACTCCTCCCGCTTTGGAGCTGAGGAGAAAGAGGACTATGCGCTTTTAGAAGAGTGACCACCATCTGAACAGAAGCCACTCACACGCTCCTGACTGCGGTGATTTGTTAAATCTCGTCACGAACTCTTGGCGTTTTGCTGTGGGCGTTTGCCTTCATCACATTGTCAGTTGAGAGCCGGTGGGGAGCCAATAGAGACAGTTTCTCACCCATCAAGACGAAGAAGCGTATACTTCTTTTTCTTGCAAAATTGTTCGATTATGTCTAAAGTTGTTGTATAGTGCGAAACAATGATGCACTTTTCATCCGTTTCCTGTCAGTGAAGAGTAAATGCAATGGATTGTAAGTTAATTTACCGACATACTTACCTCGCGCAGATGTTTCAGTAGTTTTGATAGAGCGATTAATTTACCTTTTAAACAATTAGCTATTGCTCAGCGACTTCATGAAAAACTGTTCTTACCACTTATTTCGACATCACCGGGGGTGAGATCGGATAGCATGTTCAATACATCGTCAGTTGCATCCTGCACTTCTTCGTTGTCATCAACATGCTTCTTCGGACCATTCGCCGACTCTTTCTTTAGCAATAAAGGGCTTGTGCTGATTTTTGTAAGCTGTCGGATCATCGCCAGAGAACGTGCCATGGAATCCCGCAAGATTGCCGAAAGTGCGTCAGGTTGCAAAATCCTCGCAAAAATATCTTTCTGTAACGTAGTCGGAGTAATGAAAACGACATATTCATCTATTAGAAGACCGTTAGCTTAACCAAACACCAGGTACTCCAGGCTATAGCTTACGCTTAGGTGGAAGATATTTATTAAGTATGGTGGCTTCACGCCTCAAGACGAAGCTCTGAGCAATAATTTGGAGCTTAAAATACATAAGCTAATGCACTTTCGCTAGTTTAAATGACTCGGAGTGATGCTTACTTGAGCGTGGCGGGCTTCTCCGAGTTCAAGCTGTTTAGAGGAGCACGCAGGAGCTCGGCTATTGAGAATAGGTGTTTCAAAGACCTTTTTGAACGTTGAATAATCGTCCAGCAAACCAGGGTTACAGAAATCAGCCATGGAATGGAACTCCGAAAGGTCATTTTGGATAGGCGTTCCCGAAAGGATGATACGCCGGGGCGTTCTCAATGCTTGAAACATTGCGGTCGTCCGGTTCTTGACTCCTTTCAAGCGATGGCCTTCGTCACAGACAATCAGGCTTATGGGAGGCCTTTGATAAATGTTAGTACAGGAGATCAAAAAACATCAAAAGAAACCTACATGCAATAAGAAAGTTCATCTCTATGAAAAGTTTCAGTGTCAAAGCCTAAATCTTTTGCGAAGTTTAAGAACTGACATGACTTTTCTGAGCCTCTCATAGCCAATAATGAGCACTTGATGGATACGTCTACTCTAACTTCAGAGACTGGGGGATTTGGTAAGGTGATTGACGCACGAGTTGATAAACTGCTTGATGGTGGCGTTGTCCTTATCACCAAGGAAGACGCCGACACGGTCTTTTCCGAGCCTGTACCAAGTAGAATTTCAGACCCGTACAAGCAAGTTTAGAGGTTAAGATGAAATACCATTTGTGAAACTCTGCTTTCCAGTTCTGAAAAGAAGTCAGCTTAGGCAAAGAAATGGAGTCTACAAACGTACCGCGATGAGGGTGACAGGACAAGCAATGAGGGCTTTGCCTACAGCTGGTCCGCCTCCTGCGTAGCAGTTTTGCTCTGGGAAGAGATATCAGAACTAAGCAAAAATGATCGATACGGCCTACTCACTTAGGAGGGTCCATATCAACGTGATTGTTTGTAACGTCTTCCCCATGCCCATTTCGTCTGCAAGAATACATCCTTGACCTTCATGTTTTCGAAGCCCCATGACACATTCATACATGAATCGGACACCTAGAGAAAAATAAGTAAAATAATGCTTATGCATTTTCTTAGCTTTAGGCTCACCTTCCACCTGATGCGGCCTCAAATGCCTAGCCAAAATCGGGTCAATGACTACTGGCACTATCGGCCGGTCTCTAGGGGACTATAAATTGAGTATCTCTAGCAATAAAATGAACAGCTAACGTACTTGAAGTTGAAAATCTTCTCATGATCTTTTGAAGGAGACCTCATTACAATCGCATTCGTTGCCGATGGATCATGCCTGTCGAGATGTCAAGGGACGCACAGAATTATCACATTTCAGTACTAACAAAGGCCTAGGCCCCTTTTCAGACGTTTCCGGTTTGCCGTAGAAGTTGGCAGGTGCAACAAACTTTTTGTTTGCGCCATCTGTCCGAGCTGCAGGTTGAAGCCCCGCGCTTGATACCTTTGAGCGGAACGACATCGATGTCTTGTCTATAGACCCGTCTTCAATCACGGGAAGCTCCTCGAGATCGAAGATGTTGTCGTCTTCGAGCTGAGGCCCATCGAACGGCATACTACCATTGACTTTTGGGACCTCATTCTGCGTGACTTCCCTATCGAGCTCCACTGTTTTCCCTGATATATTCAGAGTCGGTCCACCGCTGCATAAGGGTGTCCCGTTCCATTTCGTGCAGCCCATCCTTTACACTGTTAGTTAAGGGTGACAAGACCGGAAGAGAGCGCATACTTCTTTCCATTCTCGGATATCATGGTAATTTCGCTGCCAGATAGAATTACAAATGAGTCTCCATCCCAGGTCTTATGCTTCTTGTCTTGGCGCTTGCGCCTGCGAAAATCAGTGATTGAATATGTTAAGAAGGCGATGCGTACCAGCGTGCCAACCAGTACTCTGTTCTTTTTGCGTTCTTTAATTTTGCGCTGAGTAGCGTATCTATGAGATTTACAGGTTCCAATTCCACGTTCGTTGGCCCAGAAGTTGGGACAGCTGTACGAGAGTTTTGCAGGATCGTGTTCTCGGAAAGTTGCTTGAGTGGCGCGACGAACTTCTTCTTCTTCAACGCTGGAGTCCTTTCCGGTAGAGTCGAAGAGGTTTCCTTGGTAGATAATGCGAATGCGCCACTCCCGAATACCCTTCCAGATGTAAAGTCGTCTTTCTTCACCTCGTAGTCGACCTCCATCTCTTTTCCACCAAGCTTTACAAATGTGCCTATACAAGCACCTTCAGGATCCGGCTTTCCTGAAGCGATCCTACATTTTGTCATAAAAGGTCCCAGAGAGGAGTATCTCGGTAAGGAACTCACTTCCCCCCTTCCATGTTGTACAAAACGCCGGTCCCTCGTACCAAATGCAACACGCCATCGCCGTCCCATGTCTTATTCTTTTTGTATTGAGGTAGTCTCCTATCGCACAGTTAGATGAGACTCGTATTCAATAATATTGGTGCTGACCATTGTACGTTCCAGAATTGCTCACCGAGTCGTGTTGTGTCTTCCGTGACGAGAGAACCATCCCCGTCGTCTGTAATGGTTGACAATTTTCGCTTTTTGGGTAAAGCGTGATGTTGAAAGGAGCTAGAATGCAAGGCCTGACTGGACTTCATAAGGTTTTGAAATGCAGGCATCTCTCCGATGGGCGTTTGAGAAGAACAAGGTATAGAGCCTTCCTAGCCGCGCCGAATGACGCGACGGACGTCGCACGAGGACCAGTGAATATCCCCAGGAAGGCATCTGCCGAAAATCGAGGTTTGGGGTGGACCTCAATCGGCCGGGCCGGGTGTCCGGAGGTGGACCACAAGTAAGTGACCTCATTTTTTTTTCGGCCGGTGAGGGTGGACCTTGGGAATAGACCTTGTTACTATACATAGTAAATTATTCTCACGGTCACATGACTGTCTCGCGACTCTCTGCAAATTGCAAATGTCTTGTGTGTTCTTTTTAACCTGTATCAGTTTTGCGTTGCATAGGAGCTCTGTAGCTTCGAGAGTGGCTTAAAAATACAATTGGCATGATGTAAATGCTCAATTTTTTTTTAAAATTTGTTGTCCAGCAGTTATGTCATATTTGAACGTCTGCTTTTGGTAATGCGATTGTCAACCGTGTCGCGCGATGTTTTGAAGGAAAAGATCGAAGTTGTTGCGAGCGAGGAGACTGTCGATCAATCCGACTAAAGTGGGTGTCCACAGACTTTACGATGACCGACATAATTGTGTACCCACCCGTACTTTATTAATTGTACATGTATGCTTGCCGGTGTTAGTTGTGTAGTTAAAATGTATATAATAAAGTGTAATATGGTCAGTGTTCATCTGCCCTAAGTTGAAGTGTAGATGGCCGATGGGGTGGACCTTTGACAAGACATCTCGGCCGTCAAGGCCTCTGGGGGTGGACCTTAGGTCCGGACCTTGGGCACTTCGCCGGCTCCGTGGGTGGACCTTTTGCAGATGCCTCCTTCCTTTTTAGGAAGGAGGTAGGTGGACCTTTGCAGATGCCTCTCTGAGGATATTCACTGGTCCTGTCGCACGACGCGTTAAATTTCGAACACGTGATCGAATTGTAGCCACCGCCACGCTGCCGTCATGCATGCAGAAATCACGCTTCAAAAAAACCCTCCAAAAAACAATACCGAATTTGAGTACAGCAAAGCAGAAAAAGACCTTGATGTTTCAAGACCCCCCCCTTTTTTTTTTTAAGAATCTACACTTTACGGTCTCGTGTTCTTGACAACGTTCAACGGACAAAGTTGTGAATCTAAACTTTCGAAGTCGCAGGACTGAGACTAAGATATTCTAATCACTACTTCAATGCACACTAGATCCCTCCAAAAACAATCTGTCCATCCAACACGGTAGCCAGAACTTTCGTGTTGATGATATCGTTCGCCGGAATCGACATAATGTCTCGCGACAAAATGGTGAAGTCCGCACGCTTCCCTTTTTCAAGGGATCCGAGCTCATGTTCCGTGAAAGAAGCATATGCAGGATCGACGGTGAAGCCTGGGCGTCGGTGTTAGAATTTATACTAAGTTCCGTGTAGTGGCTCACCTCGTAGAGCTTCTATGCGGGTTAGACGCTGTTCGGGGAACCTAGAACAATGGATATTTAGTCATCAAAGCCTTGCACTCTCTAAAATAATCACTAGCACCATCCATCAGGGCCGTGAGGAGAGCGCCCGTCCGTTGTAAGACGAGTAATGGCTGCTTGAAACCCTGCCAGTGGATTCATGTCCTCGACGGGGAAGTCGGAACCCAACGCTACGCGAGCTCCAGCATCGATAATGGTGCGATACGGATACAGGTTCTTGATGCGCTCAGGGCCCTTTTTCAAATGATGAGAAGTGCCGCATTGAAGTGAGTGCTGTAGTGGTATGCATCATGCATCACGTACCAGACGATCTTCGGCATACCACATATCGCTGACACTGAACAATTATTAGTTTCGTCAATAGAGACTTATGGGACTGAGACTTACACATGAGTGGGCTGAACGCTAGCGATAACTATTGGCTCAGTATCAGTTTCGCATCTCTGTATATCAAAAGCATGCCTAAACCTCCAATGGAAGCAAGTCGCTTCGCATCCTCCGGGAGAATTATCTGAGCATGTTCAATGCGTGGTCTTGCCTTGAAGCCACTAACGCCGGCCTCTTTCATGGCAGCCTCAAGGACATCGATTACAATAGCATTGGCCCTATCACCGATGGCATGGATGTTCTAGTGGCGTAGCATGTTAGAGTCCCGTATGAGTCTCATAAACGGAACACTTGCCACTTGCCAGCCATCCTTGATGAAACGTGGAACAAACTTGTACATGACCTCTGGATCGGTCCGCATAACCCCTCTTGTTTCTGGATTATCCGTATAAGGCTCGTACAGCTTGCGAAATACTTAGTACCGATCTATAGACAACTCGATTGCTTCCTTACCGCAGCATACCCCGACCTCAATGCACCTGTTTCATGGAGGTCACTAAAGGTGGAGAGAATGCTATTATGCGGACACATACCATCTGCAAAAATCTTGACACTACGCGACGTAAGCCTATTGTGGTCCATGACTTTAGGTGCTGTATTGCCCCAATAGTCGGCGCTATCGTTAAAGTAAGTCATTCCGTATATACGGATCTGCATCAAGCCGCGTTATTAGCGTCTTGGGGACTTTAAGGTGTCATACCGGAAGTTTCCGTTCTTCGCTATATCTGCATCCACATTATGTCAGTCGGAGAAATCCTACGCAACATGTTCATTACTTTTTGTAGAATGAAAGCGATGCCGGGTCAAATCCAGCGTCATGGAGTGTTGTGAGCCCCTTAGAGAGAGCATCCTTCACAGCAAGATTGAAACGTTCCTTCCTGTCTTCGTCAGTAAGAGCAGGCCTTTTGATCAGATCTTGAGCTTTATCCACAAAAACACCTGGGATGGTTGTTCAAATAAAACCCGAAGAACCTATTTGCTTTTTGAATGCATTTACCTGTAGGATTTCCCCGTTCGTCTCTAATTATTACTCCACCGTCCACTTCCTCCGGAAGCGGAAGCATTTGTTGTAGGATTGCTTTTGATACCCATTGCGCATGCCCGTCCTTACTCTGCAAAACGATGAGGCGGTTCCGAACTATAGGATCTCTCTCTAGATCCTCCTTCAATAAAAGCCATTATCAATCAAAAGAATGAACGATCATATGTGAATAAAGCGTACAAATAACGGAAGTTGCTGGTCAGGCCATGCGGTATGATCCCAACCCCACCCTTCGATAAGCCTTGAAGTGTCGTTTTCAATATCAGGACGAGAGACAATATGACGCCGAACTCGTCGCACGGCGTCTGAATCGTGCACGAGGGTGGTAAGGTAATGGTTTTCAAAGTGCCGGTAGTACTTACCTTCAACATCTTCGCTACCCTCAAGTGGCAGGATGCGACTTGCTCCATATTCAAGCGTATGCCCATGAGCATCTGTTGTGGTACCTCAGCTTTACTGTGGTCCGGGAATGAGCTGGGTAGCGCACCAGTCATCCCAGGGACAACGATCGATGATTTGGGGATATATTTCACAACCAGGCTGCCTCGGTCGCCCAGGTTTCCAGTTTCTTCTGCCGTTCGGATACTCCATCTTTCTTTAATTCCATCTGATTGAAGGTATCAGTCAACATTCCAATGGAGATGTAGGAGCCCTTACCTATATCACCGGTGTCGACAATCCTTTCATTGCTAACAAGCAAGCACTGGACGACAGAGTTGTCGAGGTCTACTGTATAGATGCCTTGATTGCTATGTGAGCAGATTGCATACGTCAAAGGGAGTGCGCTATCTGAGCCCTTCTCTGAAAAGAGCCAAGAGAAGGATGCCAAAGCGACAGATATAAGCAGGATCTTGATAAATATGCTGCATTTGTTCACTCGTGGCATCTGTGGTGAAGGGGCCGGGCTACTACTATTCAGCTCTTTCGACTCCGTCTCAGTCGAATCAACAAGACCACCCGCGGCCTTTCTTTGAGACGGCATCGCGGTGTTCGGCATGTATGAGAGCTGAAAGAAGGGGGAAAGTTGTTACCCGTAATGAGCTGCACACATGACTTTATTTATGGATTTTTGAGAAGGCTGTGCTGAAGAAGGAATATTAATGCCATCGCGTAGCGAGTAAATTTCATTGCGTGCCGAAGTTCTACAAAGAATTTTTCCTGACCAGGATCGATAGTCATGAGAGGAAACAGGAAGCACAGAAAAGCAGATTTCAACTGAGCGCTAGTAAGCTTGATAGACGAAGCGCTAGCAGACGTGCTTACGTGACCTGCATTCATTGATGTGTACGTACGGGCGTCTATTTTTTTTCGTAAGCTAATCGGGAAAATTCTTTCTCGGCGACGTGGCCTTCCCGCCCTTTCCTCTTGCGACGGTCATGGACGCTTTGTTAAATTTCACTTCAGAGATTGACCCTGCAAGTGACAATGCTCTTTTACTTCGGGACTTCTGAAGTTCTGTTGTCTGTAAGTACGGATTCACGCGATGCAATGCATGGTGCCCCGGGATTTCCCAAGACCGGATTGTCTCTCGTGGGTTTCCCGTCGACAATATTCGAAAAAGAGTGCGCCAAAGCCTCTCTTGCTCTTTAACCGTACCGGAGGAGAGGGGCATCGTGGTTCGTTGCATTGAAACCCAATAAGATGCAGAGATCTCAGCCAGGAAACACGCCATGGAATTAAGTCAGCTGCATCAGTTTGACTATTTCTAGGCTCAAAATCGATAACGAGAAATGGACATCGCATAACTCATGAAAAGACAGTACATGTATGGGAAGGCATGTATTTACTCCTTGTATCGACCGGATGTCGGCATTTTTTCCCATTCAAATTCCGAATCAATGAAGCCCCTCTACCGGCGTTCCGTGGGATATCTCACCGACCAACCTGCCGTGTACTTGCTCAATGACAAGCGTTCTTATCTTTACCTTGCGCTGTGCAGCCTCCGATCTCGTCTCCTGTCCATCTTTGTGCTGTCTGCACAACCTCGAAGTCGTTGCAATATAATGGCTACATCTATAGACAAGAGGGACAGCGCGACAGTCTCGACGGAGCCTGCTTTGGACACCGTGCATGAGCTTGATAACGAGCTTCTTGCAAGGTTAGGGTACAGATCAGAGTTCAAACGTGAATTTTCTGTAAGCACCTCCCGTCTATTAGTCACAAGTAACTAATCTGACTTACAACTGCACCAAAAGCTCATCGAAACGATATGTTTTGCCTTCTCAATAATGGGCGTCATAGCTTCTGTCTCGTCAACTTTGTCGTTTCCGTTGGTGTCTGGCGGTCATGTCGGCATGGTTTTCGGCTGGCTCATACCGTGCATATTTGTGATGACAATTGCTGCGTGCATGGCTGAATTGACTTCTTCAATGCCGTAAGTCTCGATCTTCACCATTCCACGAGCGCCTAACGATTTTTGTGTATACCTCGGTAAAGAACAAGCGCCGGCTTGTATTATTTCTCAGCTAAACTTGCACCTCCAGAGTGGTCAGCTCTCGCAAGCTGGATTACTGGATGGGCAAATATTACAGGACAAGTCACGCTCGTGTGTTCCATAGATTTCACTTGGTAAGCCAAATTTTCTAACGTCTTGCCCAGAATGTACGACCGACACGGATGTTTCTAGCGCCCAGATGATCACTACGGCTCTCGCGGTTGGATCGGACGGTGCAATCAATCTAGGGAACGGACCGACGTTTGGCATACTTTTGGCAACTCTGTTCGTCCATGGCATCGTGTGCTCTGCAGCTACCAGTGTTCTGGCGCGATTAAATCTTTTTTACGTTTTGATAAATGGTAAGGATTCGTAATGACCTTGTATTTGGGTCTCCACTGATCAATCCTAGTCGGTACGACTATCGGGGCTATTATCGCGTTCTACGTCTGCTCTGGCGACAACAAGGTATCAACCCGTGACGCATTCACGATGTTTGAAAACAACACAGGATGGTCAAATAGTGAGTAAGACCAGTTGCTCCCGACTGCGATTGACATAGAGGCTGCTTCCGTTCAGATGGATGGGCCTTTCTTCTTTCATTCACTGCGCCCATGTGGACGCTTACAGGGTGTGAGCCTCCTCTTCTATTTGCAGCTAGTATCATTCTCTAACCCGACTTGCCCGAAGATGACTCGGCAGCGCATATCAGCGAAGAGACGACAAATGCAGCATACGCCGCACCCTTGGCCATTTTGATTGGTGTTGGAGCAACGGCTTCTTTCGGATGGTTAACATTCATCGCTGCATCTTTCGCCCTTACATCGGTTCCTGATCTTCTTGAGTCGACCCTCGCGCTGCCAATGGGTCAGCTTTTTCTCGATGTCCTTGGGAAGAAGGGCATGTTAGCAATTTGGTCTTTAATTATTGTTGTCCAAGTAAGCCCCTTCTCAGACTTTCTCGAAAAAAGTAAAAATAAATAAAGAGCCTTCTTTCAGTTTGTGACCGGTGCGGCGCAAACAGTCGATGCGTCTCGAGTCGTCTTCGCGTTTGCGAGAGATGGTGCATTACCAGGTTCTCGCTTCTGGCGTCAGATCAATCCAGTCACATTAACCCCCGTGAACGCCGTATGGCTTGTCGTCTGTGTTGCAGGCGTATGCGGCGTGCTCGGGTTCTCGGAGGCAGCCCTTTCTTCTCTCGCTGGGTAAGCTCGAGGTTTTTGAAACCGTGTTCTTCCTCGCTCACAGTATGAACAGTATGGCAGTGATAGGTCTTTACACGTCTTATGTTACGCCAATATTCTTGCGTATCACCACGGGACGATCCAGATTTGTTCCCGGACCTTTCAACCTGGGAAAATGGACGATACCCCTCGGGTGTATCGCTGTGGCATGGGTTTGCTTCATAATTGTTCTCCTTGTCTTCCCTCCAGCTCAAAATGTTGATGCAGAAGAAATGAGTAAGTCACAAATTAGTATCCCAGCCGATTCTTCTTACATTGCATCTGTAAGATTATTCGGTAGTCATTTTGATGGCTGTTTTCCTTTACGCTGGGCTTCACTATATCTTTTCTGCTAGGAAATGGTTCAAAGGTCCGGTGAGGACAGTCGAACAAAGTCAATCAATGAATTCACCATCAGATATCGCTGGAGAGGAGAAGGCGAATATTTAGTAGGGTAGACTCAGCTCCACTATTACACCTTTACAAGAATGCAAAAAGAAAAGAAAACGAAGTGATTATATCATGTATATGCTGCTACACAAGCGAGTGTTGTTTGAGTTCAAAAAATTCAAAAGTCTTTGAAAGTTGTCGCCGATCGCACGTGAAGAAACGTGGCATAAAGTAGGCGACCTAGACGTGTCATCATCATCCAAGTGACTTCAACACCTACTTTCCTTTCAGCGGCCAGCGTCGTTGAGGGCCCAATGCCAATCCCGCTGCAAACTCAGCAATGGGCTTCTTCTTTGGCTGCGCATCGAGTCCTGTTTTATAGCATATTCTCTCTCGGAGCTGTGGCCGCGGTCGTTGCCAATGCACTGAAGCGGCATAGTAACTTCTATTCAATGGCGGTCTACCTTTCTAAGAGCAATGGCACTATTGTAGTACGTCAGGTTTTAAGGATACCGAGAATCCAATTGAGCGTTGATCATATAGGTTATGGCAAACTTTGGAATACTACTTGCTCTCTTAGCTGGACGTTTACTACAGCAAGTATTCTTCGGACCTCTGAGGCCCACCGAAGTAGAGGTTAGTCCATCGTCTCTCCGTATCTTCTAAAATGCTGAAAGCATCTTGAAATGTACAATAGCGACTGTACGATAGGATGTGGTTCTTTGTCACAGAATCCCTTCTCGCCTTTACGATCTTCCGGGATGAATTCGACATCCCGTTTGCGCTCATGTTTGGTTTTCTCTTATTCACGAAATGCTTCCACTGGTTGGTTTCGGACCGCATAGAATGGGTAGGCTCTAAGCAGATGCCTGCGTGTTCTATAGGAAACTGATTGATTTCAGATGGACCAAAGACCGTTTCCTGGCCCGCCGATCCTATTTCACGTACGAATGCAAGCGTTGATAGTCTTGCTCTGGATTTCGGACTGCCTATTCTTCCTCTTTATGATTGAAAACATGATGTCGAAAGGTGTTGGAGGTTCCGTACTATTTGGGAGCGAAGTATGCATTTCATACCGCAAAGCTTGGTACGCGGACTTACTCCATTCCTCTACCCAGTACGCGATTCTCTTAGCGAGTTTAGCAAACTCGATTGCGAAATATGCTATTGCTGTATATGACCTGAGACGCGCGTTAACTAGGGGCGGGGAAGATGCTCCACCCTGGGAGGATAAGAGTATGTGGGTATTTTACGTCGAGCTAGTTACCGGTGAGGCAGCATTCTTGTCATATCCTGGTCATTTCTCATTGGCTTGCCTAGATTTCGTCAAGCTCGTCATATATATGACGTTCTTTATGCTAGTTCTGACTTTCTATGGGCTACCACTAAACATTGTAAGGGACGTCTACATTACCGCGCGATCCTTTATCATTCGCTTGCGAGACTTACTTCGATACCGTACTGCAACCCGCAATATGGACGAACGCTATCCCAACGCTACGGAAGCTGAGCTCAGCGGCACAAATGACAAGACATGCATCATCTGTCGTGACGAGATGGTTCCCGCTGTACCGCGTACCAGAGATAATAATCAGGAGGAACAACGAGGTGATACCGGCCAGCAAGATGCAGGTGCTCAACAAGGGCCCAATACCACACCCAAAAAGCTTCCATGCGGGCACATCTTTCATTTCTACTGCCTTCGATCATGGCTTGAGCGGCAGCAAAGTTGTCCGACCTGGTAAGTGTTGTAGGAGTTCGCCATGATTCTCACGCTAACATGATACGAAATCGTTCGCAGTCGTAGATCTGTTCTTGAAGAGGGCCAGACTCATGATCGTGCTAACAGGCAGCAGGGACCCCCAAGACCTCAACCAGGAGCAGGGCCTCAGAATCCACATAACAGAGCCAATAATAATCCTGTACTTCAATGGCAGGTGCAACAACATATGCAAGGAAACGCAAATCTTCTTGGCCGTCTCGTAGGCGGTGCGAACATGCCCCCAGTGCTGAATAACCAACTAAACCCAAATAACGCACACCCACAGCCAAATGGGAACGGATTACCTTCGCCCTTCTTCCAGCATCCATTTGGGTACCCTCAGGAACGGCGTCCTGAGCGTTTTGCTGGATTTTTCGGTCCGGATGGGGTCTGGCACCCTTGGCAAGAGCCCGTACGGAATGTTGCAACCCCGACGAGGCCACATCCGAACCCATCAGCAAGTACCGAAACCTCGAACTCCCATGTTTCACAATCCGAAGCAACGCATATCAATACCTCCGAGCCAAGCGCAAGAGGGGATTCACCGACGCAAGAAATGCAGAAGGACGCTCGGGAAGCTGCTAGAGAAGCAGCGCTTAGGCGCCTGGGAACCTCCGCCCCGACTATTCCTTTAAGCGCCCAGAATCAAGAAACGCCGGCGATTAGAAGCGTACCAGATGTAGACACACTGGCATCAAATGCGCGTGATAGGGAACTGCGAGACAGCGAAGCCACACTTCAGCCGCAGAATGGGGATGAATCTTCGAGTGTACCCGCATCGGACCGTCCAGCACCGGCGCTTATACCCCTTTATGACCCATATCTCAGTCAACCGTCCCCGATGCGCATGGTTCCGAGCTACCCAAGCACTAGGCCGCTAAATCCACCCAATCCATACCTCTCCAGACAACGCGATCCTCCGAGGCGCACTACTACCCTGCGGAATTTGCCACCTATTATGACAGATGAGCAATTGCGTATGATGGATCATCTGACTCGCGAGGCTATCGATGCGCGCCTAAGCGTTCTGGAGAATATTCAACGTTCGGCCGCGCAGATGACCGTCGAGTTGATGCGTTGCCGCAGCACTTTCCCGCAATTGAACGAAGAAGCCGCTACGTCGATTTCAAGAAGCGCACAAACAGATGATGGTCAGAGCGTCGAGGACACCGTTACGAACGAAGTCCAAAATTAATTATGGATTAGGCTCGCTTTCTCGAGTTTGTACTGTAAATTATACTACTGCATTACGGAAACGGCGGTATTCTCTTCGAGCTTGAATTACTGACTTGAAATGTCACCGAGAACAGCTTGCGCTTTCTGTTTGACAATCTGTCCGTCGACCTGCGATTTGTCGATGTGGGAGAAGAAAGACTTTAAAAGGTCAGATCCAATGAGGTTTTGTTCCGCTGCGATCTTTCGTAGAACGGATTCTATCTTCAACTCCGGTAAATTTGCTGGCAAAAATGTCGACAGAAATTCGGCCTCGGCCTTTTCGCGCTCCGCTAACTCTGGGCGTGAAGCAAGTTGTTCTGCAGATGATGTCTTCAGAGTTGAAGTCAGCTAGGAGAGGAGGAAAACGGAGTTTAAAAATAATCTCACTCTACGAGTGATGCCTTTCTTGATGATCGATGTAATCTGAGAGCTAGATATCTGCCCTGAGGTATCTTTGTCGGCAGAGTAAACTTCGGATAGGATGGACTGTTTGCCAATAAGCTTGAATAAAACTATCCGTGCAAGAGCACAAGAAGACCCACTCGGAGGACCGTTGAGACAAAGGTATTTTTCGCCTGGGCAAAAGATGTAAGGTGGGTCTTCATGGCCTATGGCCTATACTACAGACTTGCGAACCTTCATAGCATTTTTCAGCTCTGCGGTCAATTTTGCTCGCTGGTCTGAAAAAGGGTGACATCAAACATTGAAAAAAGAAATCTTACAACATAAGACTTACCTCCATTCTTGGTGTTTGATGATAAATGTCGAAGAGGATTGTCACGTAGACCTGCTACGCGAGTTCCACTACGACTCTTGTATGGAATCGAGCCTTTCAAGAACGTCGAAAAAATAGAGTTGGAAGCACGAAACATAGTCGTTTCTCTTTTTGGTACAGCCACGTAGCAAGGCGTTCCTTCAAATGTATTTGTTTATGCTTGTTTCCTTCTCCTTCGCGTGTGACGGTTACTTGAACTTACAAAAAAGCAATCCTATAAAAATTTACAGCGAAAGTAACGCGAATTGAATTTCATTTTTATTGGTGGGTAAGATAATTTCGAGCTATGCCGTGAATATACCACTAAGATAAAGGAAATACTGGGTTGAAAGCGCGGAGAGGATAAGATTTGTTAATCCAAGAAGTATGAACTAGAATGGTGAATAAATGAGGAACTTGAATAGATTATTCGATATCAATAAATGAAACAGAGCCTGCTGTCACTGAAGAACAAGACGAAGAGTACTGAAGTGCCTGAGATTGGACTATACTGTGATAAGACGGTGGGTCTTCTTCATCAGATGATGAGATGTCTATAACGTCTGAAGGGGGGAGGCTAGATCGAGGTGGAGACGAGGGTAGAAACTTAGTAGGTGAAGAGGGGAGGAAAAGCGGTACCGAAGATGCTGGGGGCGATTCGCCGTGATTGCTTTGAACGTTCTCTTGGCTTCCCGTCCTCAAAGTCTGCCCAAGTGAGGCATGATGTTGACAACGACTTGTCCTTGGGATTTCCTTCACCCTTCGAGTCGTATCTCCCTTCGGATCGAATGAAGCACCAGTTTCAACAGCTTTTATCATAAAGGAGCGTTGAAACATGCGTTCCATGCGAGCATCCTTTTGCTCAAAAGAATCCGAATCCGAATCAGCTGCCTCTGTTTCCGCGTCAGATGACAAGTCCGCCCATTTGAATGCTAACTCCGGCTCTCGGTCTCGTAAGTCGACGCGTTCGATTAATTCTGGGTCGCAAGGATCCGTCATTCGAAATAAGAACAAAGAAAGGTCAGAGTCGTGGTTCGAAGAGTTCTGAGAGAGTATGGTGGAGCTAGAGCTTGGATGTGAAATACCGGTGAGGTGCTGCCTCTGAGATACTGGTACATGAGATGCCGAAGGAGGTATAGGCGGGAAAGGTCTGGGCGTTACATGTTTGGCAGATTCGTAGGCGATATCTAGTGGTCTCAAGGATGATTTTTTCTGGACTAGCGAATACTCGGAATAGCGAACACGGGGAGGGATCTGCGAGATTGGTCTGGGGCATGGAAGAGAGGCACTAGCACTTGAACGCAAATCCTCAACGCCCATCGGGAACTCTTGAAGGGTCAGCTTCCGCCTTCCGCTGTTTGCAGGACTCGAGTAATCTTGACTCGCAACTGGGGTAGAAGCAGCTAATGCTTTCGTCGACGTGCGATGTCTGTCGTCAGACTCAGAGTCTGGATCCTCTTGGGCTAAAGCCTTTCGTTTGCGACCGCGTCCTTGTCCTGCGGGCGTTTCCCCTGTACCTTTTCGCTTTTTAACTGACTGTCGCTCTTCAAATTGTCTGACAAGCCCTGGGTTGACTCTCCAAAGCATAGGCGCAGGACACCACATACGAAATGGAGCTTTCGAATCGGGGCGGTTTTTCGTACTTTGTCCTCTGTCTTGGCTTTGTGGTGAATCGTCATCGGAGTCGATATCCACGCCAACCAGGCCCAAAACTTCAGATGCAGCAACATTCAAAAAACCGTTAGGCGCTCCTCGTCGTTTCCCCTTGATCCCAATATTTGTGAGATCAACGAAGGGTGTGGGATCGACCTCGATGCGGTACTCGAGACATCGGTCTGTAGAGACGTGTCGTCTCTCTTGGCGAACAGTGATAATGAAAGAAGCCATCTCGTCAGCGATTGGAGCAATGCTACTTCTTGGTGCACCTTGATTGACGAAAGCCTCGCTCAGGCTCTCCAAATCACGCAGAGAGAGTTTCTTGGTGTCGAGATATCTTTGAACCATAGATGCTGAAGTACCTACGGCGTCCTTTTCATCAGGCCTGCTGCAATGAAGCACTTCAGCATGGAGTACTCCAAAAGAACGCATACTTTCAATCTCCTTCCTGTCTTGCTCCAAAGCACCTCGTCGCAAGATTCGAGTAACGCATGGCGCCCACATCAAAGTCCGGAAGCGTTTGATAATGGTGTCCCTGATACCCCATTCGAAATGATCTTCGCAGAACGCAGCAATTTGAGCAAGGTCAAGCTCTTTGTCCGTCCAAATGCCATTGATTCCTCCCGTTCGGATGGCCGGGTTTATATACTTCTCCAGAAGACCCAAATTTGGAAAGTTCTCAGGGATGCTGAGACCTGGACGAACTTGTTTCAGGAAACCTCGGGAGTTCGTCCTGAGTTCATTGTTAATTTGCTCCCTCCAAAGAGGCAACACGGTATGGAGACTGACAATATCCCGATTTTGGACTATCAGGAGAAGCTCATCACCAAAACCACATCGAGCAAGAGCATGCGCGGTACTCTTCCCGATCTTATTCACACCCTTTTTGATTAAGTCAGAGCTATATCAAGGTTTAACTTCAAGTTGAAGGCTCACCTTGTCATAGTCTCCTCCCGTTAGGAGAGCAAATAAGATGAGACCGCCTTGCGTCATTCCAATTTCGGGATGACCGCTGATTCTGTCAATAGTGAATTCCATGACGTGGGTTAAACTAGGTTTTCCATCCATATTGCGCGCGGGATTCGACTTATTGCCAGAGAGTTTGGTGCTCAAACTTCACCGAAATAACACAATCAATTGCGCCTGTCTCACTATATGTGACTGCTTACTTTCGAATAACAGTCACCGCCCCAAACAAGAACGAGTCGACGTCATCAGTCATGATAGCATCGATGACTTTTATTTTATTCAAATATGCCAGCTCGACTTCTGCTTCACCCTCCGCCTCGCGCCAGTGCATCCCAAACGCGTCCAAGAGTTTCCTAAACCCAGTGTTGAGGTTATGCGACCCGGATTTACCCATTTTGCTTCCACGTTTCACTTTGGGCCTTTTTCGACCATCGAAGACGAAGAGGGGAAGTATAGGAAGGGATGCAAGGTTCTTCAAACCTGCGCGAACGATCCTCTCGTCAGCACGACTCCTGCATCCGAGTCGGCGAGTTGAAACAAACTCACGAAAGAATAAGGTTCTTAGCTCGGGGTTCTCTCCTTCTCTGCACATGCCTGCATGTTGATACCAGATAGATGCGTCGACACCTACTCGATAGGCTCGTTTTCCAGACGTGTTCTTCTCAAAAGCATCTATTGCGAGCTTGGGAAGAGAACGCGACACTCCAGCGGGAGCCAGGATCTGGATTTGTTTCTGTCATTAGAATGAATTTTCAGGCGATTAGAAAAGTACTGACATCCCAGAGGCCCGGGACACCCATATGAGTGGGCTCGTTGTCGTCCTAGGTCTAAGTTTAGTATGGTCAAAGACAAAAAAGCGAAGAGACGCGAGCTTTCGGGACGCGACGCGATATTTAACTTTGTTTGTCTTTTCTTTGTGGCTACAGTGGTCCCGTACCAACATCAAATGATGGCAAGCGTAAGATGAATATCTTTGGACACGACATGCCGGTATTAGGTTCATAGGGGAGGAGGGGCAAACATAAAAAAACAGTTCTATCCGGAAAACGAACTACAGATGGGGATAAATCAAGTCTCGGAGTCTCGGAATCACATTTTTCTCAACTCCATGAAAATTAACAGAAAGGAAGGAAAAGAAGTGGTCACCCAGCATTAGTATCAATGACATATTCATATAAAACCAGAGAAAAGTCGTGTATCAGCTATAGCTGAATATTTAACTTGTAGCATGCGTCTTTCGAATCGCAGCTTTCAGTCGTTTCTTCAACCCACCTTCGCGACCATCTTCCTCCTCATCCTTCCCGCTTTCTTTACTGAAAGATCGATTAATGGGACTTGTTGATGGGTCGACTTCCCCACTATGTTCAACTGCACGAATCGAAGGTGCTGACACGCTGGTTTGGAGCGTTGCGGCGTGCATGCGGGCTTCATCAGCTGAGGCGGGTTCGACGATTTCTATGAGGACAGCAATTCGAGTCCACTTCCTGAATCGTGTGTACTATTTGAAACGATGAGTACGGATTAGAGGATATAAAAGAACGAATACCTTCCCAAGCCCTCCGCTGCTGCTTGTCGCTTTCCATTTGTTATCACCGTATATCCATCCATCACCATCTGTCAAATCATCATGTTCGTCCTCTCCGCCATGTGCTTCGCCGTCTCCGTCTTCCTCTTTGGTCAGATCCCCTGAAGAGATATCCTTTATATCCCCATCGTGCTGCGATGACTTCAGCTTCATACTCGCTTCGTGAATCTTCATTTTTGCTCTACCCACTCTGTTCGCATGCGGCGATACGTCTTCCTTCTGCACGGGCAATTCCTTTTCTACGCGCTTTGTCCCAACTCCCATCCCCGATCCGTTCTCTCTCTTAACGACGACCTTCCACTCACCCTCGCTCCACTTCCAAGTCGCGGTATGCTTGAAAAGTCCACCTTTGCCATCTCCGAGGTATGCACAGGTAGGCGCTGGTAGGGTGAATGCGCTCGGAGCCGAAACAGCATCTTGCGCTGCTGAACACCAAGGCGGACGTTCGCCGGGGAGTAAAGCAGACGTCCAATCCAGACCCACCCACCATCGTTGGTTCTCGTATATCGTTATAAGAAAATTCACAGTGTGTGTCTTTTCGTGCGTGTTGAGAATGCGTGCATGCGTCAAGGGAATGCCTTCGAAAGGTTGGCCCGATAGCCTCGCCCACACAAAGGCGAGTCCACGTCGGAACCAAGCACTCCGCCATATGACTTCTCTAGCTACACATGCCCACCGCGCCCTCCATGTGAGCATCAGCGTTCCCAAGATGCCTATGAGCACCTTGAGGCGGACGAAGTATGTGAACGCGAGGAATGGGGCGTAAAGTAGACCAAGGACCCTAAGGATGACATCCAGCGGTAGAGGTTTCGGTCGAGGAAGCGATGGGGATAAAGACTCTAATACAGTGAGGTCAATGACCTGAGGAGTAAAGAAAATTAATTCGAATGTAACACATCTGAAGTATACAAACGACTCACAGTAGATTGTAGACTTTGCTCTGTCGCCGGTGGTCGTGCTGCTGATGGTGGTAATGAAGATAGGTAAACATACAAAATTGCTGCAATAAGGATAAGTAGATATCTTCCGAATCCTTGTCAACACCGTCCATTAAAGCAATTGAAGTGGGACACAAACGCACCTAAACGTAAACCCTGAGAAGAGACAGACCGACCACCAAACGGCGAGGAGCATCCAACTATTCGCTCGATCTGACTTCCAGCTCGCCACTTCAGCGAGTCTGCGCACAGTAGCAATAGAAGGCCCAAGCTCGGCAAGAAGAGCTGTTAATGGTGCGGGAACATTGTGAATGAAGGTGACGAGCGTCGGGAGCCCCTGATCTGGTGGTAAGGATTGTCCGCCGGTGCTGATGTGCGAGGATGCGTTGTCGAAGGAAGACCGAGACGGTGACGAGGCTACTGACGAGCTCATGGTTTACATGTAGTATCAATTCTGCTGTCGGTGTCGTGGTTGATGATGAGGAGGATGGGGGAAGGGAATGGACCAGAGATGAAATGAATGACGCATAGCAAGGCCTCGACGTCGTCCTCAGTTTTCACGTGTTCAGCGCCGTTCATTCTTACAGCGCCACATCTTTCACCGAGGGTCGAAGCCAAAATATAATTTATTCGAATTTACAATTCAAAAGGATGTTTTTACATCAACAACATTCAGAACATAACTGTATTCTTCAACGAGAATCTTGGAAGTTTCCTGTAGTCTGGCCTATCTTTTGCAACAGACCATAACCACATATCCAGGTCTGGTAACGTAAGTCCTTTCATCCATTCCAGAACCTCACCGGTAGCACCAGCTGCTTCGAGAGTATCCTTGCTGATGCTGTGAGCAACCTCGATGATAGTCTCGCAGGCATCAACCGCAGCAGCTCGCAGCACGTATGCTTGCTGTTCGGTCACTACTGGTCCTTCCGATGGAGGTTCCTTCGGCATCTGAACTACAACTTCTTGTTCCTCGTGTTTGGCGAGGAGCTTCTGAAGGTTTGTTGACAGATCGGGGAAGATATTCGCCAAATCGAAAGATGCTGATGAGAGATCAAGCACGCCTAGATATACGAGCATCGACGGCAGAACGTTATCGGAGAAAACGGGAAGGGATGATACATTGGGTACCGGAATGGTAGATGATCTGGAGGCGAATCTGATGTTGATCGCGCACAACAAGAAGAATGCTTTCTTGAAGCAATAGACGGCTAAGTTTATAAGATAAGCATCTGATAAAATAAGCAGGTATGAAAACTCACGTTGACCTCCTACAGTTGTCATATCCTGAAAGCCAGGAACTGCTTTCACGATTTGTTCCAACACTACGTCGATGTCCGAGTCTCCTCCCTTCGCTCGTATCTGACCATTCCTTAATGCCTCAAGTACGAAGGTGCCCAAATCCGGGTATCCCGTCGCTGTCAGCACCTCACCTGTCTCGTTCATCGTATTCGCGATAAGCTGCACAAGCTCATACATCGGGCCTGAGACCTCGCCAACGGTAACGCCAGGTATGGTTTCATGAGGCTTTTCGACATGGATATCGACACGCATATGCTCGGCCACTGCTGAGACGTCGATAGTCAGCATCCCTTTTGCGGATAAGAAATCCGCGCCCGTGCCCGAGGATCCCGAGAGATACAGAGAGAAGACGAAGGCGCGAATGTTGTCCCATGCGCCTCGGCCCGTCTGCTCGTGCAAGGCGGTACGATACCCTGAGGCGAAGTTGAGGAGGGAGAGGATGGCGAGCAAGTTGAGCTCTGCGACGACGGATGGGAACGTGAGGGGCATTGTGAGGCCATGGTTCTTTGATACCCGTTGAAAGCTGTCGATGAAGGAAGGAGACAAGAGAAGTCGTTCGACGCTGCTCCGCTCGATCTACCATGTATGCGGGTGAATTGTTGTAATTATTGTCTGAGAATGAAGGCATGTGCACCTTGATACCAGACGAGTGACGCAGAGCACGACAGGACTCTCGGACGGATTGGGCGTACTTGCCGCTGGACGGGAAGGTAGTGGTGGATGGAGACATGGATGGCCAGAACGTGGGTGTACGCGTCGTCAAGCTCCTCCTTCATCTTCTTCGTGGACCCGGGCGTCGACTCATTTGTAGTAACCAACTTTTGATCCCGGCACTGGTTTTCGTTTTCACCGAGGGGCTCCTCATCAAGTCTTCATTTGCGATGTAGGCGTGGGGGGTTACGATAGGCCTGCAGGATGAGAGAGTGCGCTGCAATTGTGTTGTTGGACGCTGTCGTCAAGCAAGCGAGGGCATCGTGCGCGCGCGAAGAAGTGGTGGGCTGAGCTCGTTCCTCTTTTCAACACCCATCTCGTATCGGTTAACGAACTGTTTAACCCTTCATCATCGACCACAAATGACAGAGTGCCTATACTACTCCCCACAAATAAGCATTTATCTCGATTGATCATCGTTGAAAAGGTCAAAACGAAGAAATGCAGGACTCGAGATTATTTCAATCTGAAAACCCCAGTTGCCCCCTGAACTTCTTCGTTATTGTCTCACTTGCTCGTTGCTCTCCCCCGTCGGCGTGCCTTGGCCTACGTCAAACTCCGTCGACTCGATGATACGTTCTATGGCTACGTCAAATGGGGCTTTTTTTTGTTCATACTCGACTGGTCTGGTGACAAAAATCGACCCGCGAATCGTAAAGCCGCTATAAGAGAGACCGACGGTGGACTGGAAATCAAGTCATCATTGACCTTTTAACAGAACGAACATTGCGATATTCGAAAGCACTACGGCTAATGGTATGTTGGCACGTTAATTTACACGAGCATTTGGGCGAAGGTCTAACAGGATAGCAGTGCACAGGTCCATGATACGAGTCAAAACGAAGCAAGCAAAGCGAAAAAGCAAGAAACAAAACACGGAAGAACTGATAAGTGAAGAATAACAACACGAGTGCGTGGGAATGGCAGTAACGATAACACTGAAAGCAAAGAAAAAACGGAAGCCGGGAGGAAAGTCCTTGGAATGATGGGAGGAGAGAGCTGTGATGGGATGAGTGTTGGTCACAGCTGGCAGAGAGAAAGAACGTGCGTACTCGTTATTTGGTCTTCCTTGCAGTGATGATGTGTCCAGGGCGGCGGGCAAGGCGCGAGTCCTCCCTGGTCGGCCCACCATGATACACAGTGGGTCCGGTCGGAGTGCTTCGCGATGGCGGGGGCGCTCGCGTATCCCCTTGTATTTGGCGCGGGTAAATCAGAGAAGAGCGAAGCCCTTCCCGATTTCCCTGGGTGTTCTGCAAGCGCGCAGGAGTACTGCTCGATGCGTGTGGTGGATGAAAGCGGACGTCGCGAATCCATTGCGACGATGGGTCGAACCTCCGAGCGGGGTACGAGCTCAAAGGAGGCGTGGGAGGCGCGGAAGAGGAGCGGCTTTGCTTTCGCGTCACCGCTTGTTGATGGGCACTGGGTGAGCCGATGGGCTCATTGGCAGACTGCCATGTATCGATTGGCCCGGGATCGAGTAGGAGGCCGTGAGGAGGGTAGGCATTGTCTGCCGGAATGACTGCATCGGATCGCCAATGTGGGACCGCAGGGAGAGTTATGTTTCCAATGCGCTTGTTCTGAGGAGGGCGGTCGCGGGACATGGTGGTCTGAGTGAAAGCGTGGGGTAGCGGTCGATCCAGCAAGTCCGTGCTTTATAGACTGACGGGGCTGAAATAGGAGGTATGCAACTCTATTGAAACCTATCCAGTACCCTAATTAAATGAAATCATCAGGGTTTTCAGAGTATGCCTCGAGTCCTAGATTTGCTTCTTGCACCGCTTGCCATCGCACCAGCCCACCGGAACCTTCGTGTTCTACTTTGCGCCACTTTCTAGGCCCGTATGTTCTACGATAGTGATCTTACATTCGTAACCGCGCTCTTCGGACCTCCGGCTTTCGTGTTCCGCTGGGTCACTTTCGGCGCTTCACTTCACATTTACGGGCCTCGATCCAATACTCCGGACGTATTTTCCTGCACAGGGACACTCAGCCAATAGGTCTCGTAGTGAACTTACGTGGTGTCTCAGATGACGACTTACGGAGGGTAGCGATTAATATACCCCAGTGCGTTCGTACCTTCCCAACGCGGCCATAGCACAACTAACCCTTGTTTTCGAACAAAGGAGAAGCTTACGGTTTCGTCGGCTCCTCTGAGCAAACTTTACACAATATTTGATTTGAGTCTTTGCTTCCATTCTGAATGATTGCCTTCTTATAGCGGGGCTGTCCGTAACGCGAAATGTTATGGTGAGGCCGACGGAAGAAAGCGCAGTGTTGCGGTTACCGGGACAAAGTCACGATGCACGTGACTGTGACCTAACGCGTCAAGTACGACTGGAAGTGGGTGTGGAATGCGTCGAACTCGTTCAGTGATACTTTATTTTATCTTTGTACGCATGTAAAGCTGACTTTACCATTCTTATCTCGCGCGGCCATTTCAAAAGCCTGTCTTCTTTCAAAGAGGCCTGCAGCCGTGATACGAGAACGAGACATGTCACGCCGGTAACTTGGAAGATGTCCGCCACTGGCCCACCGGCAGGCGCGCGTCTATTAACGGGTTTGACCGAGTTCTGGGACCGGACCGAAACATCTCAACAGACACAAACTTTCATGACAGACTGCTATTGCAATCTGGGTCTACCGCTGTTATTGGCATTGGCCCTGTGCCTCGTCCATAGGAGCCTGTATATCCCCACAAATGCCTCGGTTTGATCGTTTTCTGTCTTTGCGATCTAGGTCCACCATGGACGCCTTATCTCCCGAGCCACCCATGTAACGTTTTACCAGCTGATCCACGAGGCTTTGTAGCGTGGCATAGGTTTGCGCCTGATAGGAACAGCTACTCTTATTATGGGTGATCGAACCATGACGCAGAAGATACAGTACTACAGACGGTACATTCGGATCAACTAGACTCAATCATACTGATACAAAGACAAATAGAACACGCGCATATTTGCGCGGGTTGCCGTACGTGTTGCAATCAATATGACGCGATGGCGAGGACGGCGGTCCTCTGAAGTGCTGAGGGTTTCGGGAATCCGGAGTATTCATTCGGCCCTCGATCCGACTGTATTCTTTGCAACGCGTATCTGTGCGTAGGAATGGCGGGCATTGAAATGAATTGAAATGACATGCCGTCAAGACGCTCGACACCTGCTAAAGCAAATTTGGTAGCACACAGCAAGGGCGTAGTACTTCCGGACCGAGAGTGAAATACATGTGGGTGGAAATGGCTTTGAGGTTCAACGTGCTAACTTACAGGTTCACGTTCCTCTTGCTTTCAAACGGTGGAGTCCCGCGATGGAACCAATAAAATATTCAGAACTCTGAAGAGCATTACGCGCACAGCGCACTGGCCCGCAAATTGCCGGGTATGCGGGTTTCTCGGATACCTAGGATCGAGAATCGGCACTGGACGAGGCCTTACGTACGACCTTTCCAACTCCTCGGTGTCCAGCATTATATTTTGCGGAAAGTCATTTCGGCCTTTGATCTTTTGATTCGGGTCGCTGAGACTCAACACGCATGAACGACGCAACCGCCGACCGCCGACGGTGAGCGTAAGCAATCCGACTTCCGATTTTTCGAGCAGACACTGCGGAGCACATTGAAACTTCAACTCTGATCTTTGATCTTCGACCTTGTCCCCATCATGATAAACTGCGGAAGCCTGGCAGTTTTTAAATGTTTTCCTTCATCTTCATTTAGTACATTGATTTTCGTCAATAGTCCGTGTCAATCACATTAATATTGCCATCACCGTGACGACGTTTCCCAGTCAATTCTTTTTCACAGCGAGGAAGGTTAGTTACTGAACAGTCGGAGTACTAGTGCTTACTTATTGATTTGCAGGCTTGGTCAGCAGCTGGTATTTGAAACGGGCGCTTATTGGCGGATTAGACTTACCATAAAGGGTTTCCTGAGGAAGGACACTGATTTTAGTCAATAACGTACTTTCTTGCTCTTCTTTGCCTTCTACACATCAAGGTCACCAAAACCTGGATGAGCAAGATCGAATTCCTTACCGCTACCGAATGGCATTTCTGATAACGCACAATACAAAAACTGGCTCTATGGTGCGACTACCTAATGGACCCCATAGTCTTTAAAAGGCTATAGAACGTATCACCCGATCACTCGATCACGCTATTTTACAATTTGAAGGCCTGCCATCCATTGCAAAGCATTGCAAACACGCGCTCCGTCTCCAGCTCATTGTTTGTTACCACAGTCACTCGTCCTTGTCGGTCGAGATTCTTGATGCGAGCGAGATATACCCGCCTGTCATTGAACCCCTCACGGAGCAGTTTAACAAGGCGGGAAAGAAGGGTCACTCCGTTCTCGCGCAACCGACTTACGGCTCGCGCTTGGGATATATCCATGGTTTGTCCGAATTTGCCCTCACAGTTAACAATGGAAGCACGTTGAAACACAGCATCAATCACAAGGAATATCGATCATGACGTCGATCTTGAGTATGAAGATGATAAATTCGGTTCGCAGTTCGAAGGGCAGAGATATAGAGTGGGTATAACAGTTCCCGGTTGGATAGTGGTAGATGGGAAGGTGGAAGTTACTTGTTGCAAAGGAAACGAAGTCTTCAGGGTCGATTCGAAAGATTTCGAAAGAGCAAGTGCCATAGACTCAGTCTAGACGAATTGCATCCTCAAGCGCCTTAACTTGTTAAGCATTGCCTGTCCAATTATGGTTAAAAATGCAATCATATTACTGAAACGGCAATGGGAATACTTACCTGAAATTGTATCGACTGCCAGGCATCAACCAGATCACATCACGTCCGCAAAGAACGCCGCAAGAGATAACTAACCAGGACCAGTATAATTTACATCAAGACGAAAGACGATGAAAGATCAACCCTTTTCGAATCGAACCTTAACGCAATCAACTAAGAGCATCCAATCGCTTGACCAACATTTCAATACGCTCTTCCAATCCTCCTACGTTCCCTTTCACCACCACTGCATTTTCGTCCAAGCTCTTCTCTACGCCTTCGACAGCCGTAGAAAGTACATCAAGACGTGAACGCGTCCGGACCTGCTCCGATTCCAACGTTCCAATGGCACTTTGAACGTCAGCAGCAGCTGAGTGCAACCCCGAGAGAGTTCGCATTCTCGTTAGCATATGAGGAAGATGAGGCAGGTGCGGAGCAAGTCTTGCGAGTAAGGGTAGAAGTTGTTCTTGAATTTGCGAAGAACCGACCTGAGCCGTGGGCTGAGCGGGAGGCTGGCCCTTTCGGCCTTGTTGGGAAGCAGATAATCGGTCAAGGTCGGATATGAGGAGCTTGATTCTCCGCGAGATAGAGTCAAGGTGTCTTGGTTGGGTGAGGAGCGTAAGCTGGGTGTTGAGTTTAGAGAGCATCGGTAATAAAGGTGCTGGCAATGGTGAAGCCTGGTGCGCAGTATACTTTTAGTTGAGGAATAGATCAGGTGTAGGACTGAGTTTACTCACCTCGTCCAGAGCGACACTAGAGGAGCCCAACAACTCCTCAAGCTCACCAACCCGGCGATCCAGCTCTGTCAAGCCGCTTTTACTTTCGTCATCCTTTTCCCGCGCTTTCTTATCCTTGCCATTCAGAGGACCGTCAGCCTCTCCCTCCTTTTGGCCCTCTTTTGAAGGTAGACCCTCGTCGGTGCCGAGGACAACGCCAACAAGACGACCACGTCCTTCACGGGTCTGTTTGACTCGTTCCAGTCGTCCACGTACATCAACGAGCCCTCGCATAAGTTCTCCGGGATCGATTTGAGCGCCATTATCGCGATCACTGGTTTGTAAAAGAGGATTCGTTGGATCGGCAAGCTCAACCTCTAGTGAGTCAAGCTCTATCTGCAGGTTGCGTAGTCTGGTTGAAAGCGGTGCATGATGGGTCGGGGAACTTGGAGATGGCGGAGAAGAGGGAGGATAAGCGTATATCAGCTTAGGACGTTGGTCTGCGTAGCTCGTCAGCGAACGCTATGATTCAGATCACTGGATAAACATACCTCGCCTGCGTTCTGCCTTCTTGAACTTTTTGCTTGCTTCCTCAGCGCTGACGGAGCTACTGCCATCGATTCCTTCTACTATCTCCCCTCCTCTGATGCGGTTATTATTTGCATTGAGTCGGTTTGCTCCTGGACCGTCATCGTCGCTTGAATCTGCACTACCGGTATGTGTAGGGTATGTGTCCTCTGTTTCGTAGACATCTTGAAATGTATCCTTCCAAGAAAATATGTAATCATGCCCATTGGGTTACAGCCGATAATTTCTTTCACTCACAATGTCCGGAAGATTGGCATATTTGTTTACGCTCATGGTGGAAAAAGGACGAAGTCGTAGAGAGGAGACGCGTTGAGGCGCGTGAACCATGGCTTTCGACAGCGACTACGACGACGACGACGAACAACGCCTTTCATAACCAATTTATGACATATACTTCAAGTTTACACTCAAATGGACTTTCATGCTCGTCTATTCTTTTTCTTTGTAATATCTTACTGATGCTCTGCTTTCCACTCCTTTATAGCCTTATCTGCAGTGCGGAACGACTCCATGCCCACCGGTGCTCCGCAATAAACCATCACTTGCAGAAAAACTTCTCTAGAGAAACCAAAAAAAAACGACTCAGGAAGTTTAACTGGAGGTCTAGCTATGAACGTACTTCAGCTCATCCTCGGTCCATCCGTTGGTCAGCGCCCCTTTGACGTGTATGGCGAGTTCCGTTTGCTTGCCCATGGCACAAAGGACTGACATCGAGATGAGAGACCTGTGCTTGAGCTCAAGCCCTGGTCGGGTCCAGATTGCACCCCTCAAGCATATTTCGTAAGCTGGGACGTTAGCAAGAGACTATTTAGCTGCCTACCAAGCATTCTCCGTTGCCTTCTCTTGTGCTACTCGTGCAAAGTCACTCGCATTGGCCAATGCTACAATTTCGCGTCACCATACTTGTCAAGTTTGTCTGCATTCTCCAGCTTACAATTGTCAACTTGTGCATCTCCAAGGACTTTCCTCCTTAGCTTTTCGCCTTCACTGTACAGGAACTTGTGTACTTCTTCATGGGTGGTCATGGTGTCTGGAATAGCTCAGGTCTATAAGCTCTTTTCACGGGCGCCCGTGTTCTGAATGAAGAAGAGTCCCAAATGTATTACATCGCTGTTTATCGGACTCGATGAGTATATCCTGTGAGTTTTTCCTGATCACAGGGGTATCCTATCCCACGGCATCGTCTTATGATTCCTTTGCCAACTTCGGCTTGTTTCTACTATGAGAGCGTATGCAAATACTTGCTATCACAGGCTCGCTCTTAATAATGAGCTCAGTGAAAGGAGGTATGCTATCTCACTTTCACTCACACCATGTCGAATGGGAAGGCCCAACAGCAAAACGGAGTTGGCTTCGTTGGTTTAGGAAGTATGCTTCTCGAGCAGCTCCATACATTTGACAAAGGTAGAGCTGGTTTGATACATTTTATCTAGATATGGGCTGGTGGATGGCATTCAATTTACGCAAATCGCTGCCGCAGTCGATGCCCATCTGCGTATTTGACGTCCGGTCCGAAGTACTGGAGAGCTTTGCGCACGAGTCCCGCGTACACGGCCTGGGCCCGGTCGTTGTGTGCTCCAGCTCACGAGAAGTGGCCAATAACTCGGTAAATCACTTTCATTATCACCGCGTTTCTAATTTGGAAGAGAACCCATTTTTGCTAGGATATCGTGTTTTCAATCGTGCCTGAAGGTCGACACACCCAAGACGTGTTCTTGAACAAGAGTACTGGGATACTTACCGGTTCAGTAGACGATACAACTTTCGTTGAATGTTCTACAATCGACCCTGCAACATCTCTTGAAGTTGGCAAGGCTGTTTCACACGCAGCTCCGACGGCGCGATTCTACGATGCCCCAGTTTCGGGTGGTGTGCACGGCGCTCAAGCCGCCACCCTCAGCTTCCTCGTTGGAACCGGCTCGGATGATCTATACTTCATCGATTGCATCCGACCGTTTCTGGAGATGATGGGGAGAAACGTATTCTGCGTTGGTGCGCCTGGACAAGGACTGGTCGCGAAACTCTGCAACAATTATTTGAGCGGCATTTGCGCGATTGCGACGAGCGAGGCGATGAATATTGGAATGAGGCACGGAATCGAGCCAAAACTTCTGAGCGATATTTTCAAGAAGAGTACGGGAGGTAATTGGCAAAATGGTACGCGCGTTCAGGTCATTCAAGACTCCTCCATACATGCTTATACTCGGAATAGCGAACATGAATGTAAGCCGGAATGGTTTAGAAACTATCGGCATGTCTAAGTTTTGCCATTTCCAGCCTGTTCCAGGCGTTTGCCCCAACGCCGTGACGTCCAATGGATATAAAGGCGGCTTCAAAGTCCAAATGATGGTAAAGGACTTCAATTTAGCTCTCAATACTGCGAAACAGGCCAACGCGAAGCTCGCTCTTGGGGATGCTGCGCTAGCTGCATACGTCGCGACTGCGGAAGATCCGCGCTGCAAAGATTTGGATAATCGGGTAGTGTATCGTTGGCTAGGTGGAAAAGAATAAAGGTTGGACAACCAGCTCCAATCTGCTGTCCAATATATACTGGAAAGTAAACACCCTTAGGTAACCCTTTTCATTCAGTCGCGTAACTAGTATGTACCTGTTCAAACTTAACTACCACTAGCCCAATTACTATGTAAGAAACATGCTAAAAAGATGCAAAAAAGATCGAGGAGAGATGTATGCGATTTATGATGGGAGTCGATGCTGCGTATTGAGTATAATGAGGACCATCTGCACTGCAGATAGGAGAAAAAAGCAGGGACAAAGCAAAAAGGGGCACATACATGCACATTACCAGAGAAGAGAAAAGTCAGCGTGCACTTCCGCACCTTTTTCATAACCATAACATATCCGTATATCATCCAAGTGATTATTCATGTACACAACACCTTCGTATGTCACCATTTATTATTTTGTCGCGCGAAAGCGTTGTTCCACCGATCCGATTAGACTGCGCTACGACCCTTGACAGTCGACCGCCAACTCTCAAGGAGCGTTCGGCGCATACTAAGCATACCGGTATCGGGGCCATGATATGCGTGTTTAATGTCTTCGACCATCTCCTTGGCACTGCGGTGGTCACCAGGCGCGAAGGGGTGGTTCCACGACTCGAAAAGGAACGAGCCTGGGTCAGGTTCAGGGTGCTGAAGAAAATCGATCAGACATAAACGACGGATGATAACAAGTATACTAGGTAGACATACAGCGACAATCTCCGCTAGTTCGCGGGCCATAGCTGCGCAAAATTCGTCAAGGTCTATTTTTTTTTAGAAAAAAAGTCGTTAATACGTTAATAAAACATCGACAAAAACTTCAAACAAACCTAGGTCATTAGCATCGTAACCGAACGGGTCCTCGCTGGATAACGATCATGAGATTAGATATCGGAAAGTGGATGAGAGTGAGGCGACATACATCTCTTGACCGATTTCCAGGAAACCGAGAAGAAGGAAAGCACCAAAGGCGGTGGCTCTAATGCCATCGTAAGTAATTAATCAAGGACAATAATTGAAGGCGACTTACGGGATTGTCAACCAGCCGAAACCGACAAATAGCTCGAAAGGAAGGAAGAAAAGGTAGAGCCTATGAAAATTCGTCAACTTGTGCAATAAAAGCTCTCAGTCTAAAGTCATTTACCACATAGAAACTCTCAGATGAGCCTGATACGCAAAAGGCAACGGGGTAGACCGAATACGTTCCAAGTTGGCCATTGCGTCCTGCAGGCCCACAATCGCACCAGTGAACGAGCCAACAAGGGGCGCAGCGATGAGGTTTTCCCGGATAAGCCACGAGCAATAGCTGGACAAGAAAAGAGTAATCTCCAGCGGGACACTTGATTCGATGACGGCCGCCTTGCGTTTCTTCCCAAATGTAGTTCTCGACTCATCCAAGCCTGGACGCTCGCCCTTGTACTTGTCTCTACGAATCTTCCTATATGCATACCGGAAAACCCACATGATAGGCTTGAAGATAACCAGGAGCGGGATGAAATCGTACATAGTTGTCTTTGGCGGGTTTCGGGCAGGCTTGAGGGTTCTGTCGCATGAGACGACTGGAAGGACGCTGTCTGGGTCTGACGCGCGCCTGTGGCCTTTTTCGAGCTTTGATAGGTCGGGAGCGAAATGCTCGCCTTGGATCATGTCCACAGCTTCGGCTTTTTCTTTTGCATCGCTTGGGTTGGATGTCGTGCGCGAAAGGCCAGTCAAGGTCGCTGCATTGCTGGAAAAGTTGGTCCTAGGGTCATCAATTTGACTTGCTTGCCAAAGGGGCATTACGTCCTTGCTCATATCTATCATGGGCGGCTTTGTGACGAAACGTGGAAGGAAGCAGATGAGGGGGTAAAGATCTTCATAATAGATGCCAGCTTCCGCGCGTAAGGCGTGCTAACGATATAGTCAGCTTAGGGTTGATTTTGTTTTCCATCAGCGCATAAATTTACCTTGACCGCAACTGAAAAAGCTTGCACCTTGAGATGAAAATTTAGACTTCGTTCACACGTATGAAGCAAACCATCACTTACTAGATTGATCATGGACTTTTTTTCAATGACCGATTTGAGCCTCACTTGCTCCGCATTGTGTGCATGTTCGAGGCCTTCTTTTGCCGGGCGATCATTAGGCACGTGTATCCAGATCTGAAAAATATCATTACTGTAATGTTGGCAAACACCGGCAAATTCGGAAAAAAGACAAGTTACCAGGTGGGCAAGATTACGCGAAGTTAAATTGATATTGGTCCATAGCTTTCTTCCTTCGGCATACCTAAACACCGTATGAGTACCTTACCAGAATGAAAGGAACTTTTGTCCTCGTTCAACTCACCTTTCGTATGCAGAAGACGTTCTGAAGGACACCACTAAACCCAACACGGTACCCAGAACTGTGAGCATACCATCGTCTATGACCAATTGATGCGGCGTGAACTTGGAGACGAAGCAGACCACTGTAATTACAAGTCAGTGATGCGAATTGTCTGCTACACTACCAGACCACTCACTGGCAGCGACGGCGCTGAAGAACAAAGTCTCTGGCCAGATATCATTCTGAACAACGGTCACCCATTAGCCAGCGCATCCTCAGCTATACTGCCCAGATCACTTACAATGACCGTTGCTTGAAACCGCTTGATCGACCATTTCATGAACACAGGATTTTTAGTGACCATCTTGACTGGCGACTGAATCCAATGTGGGAGGAGAGAGTGGGGGAGATGGGAGCGCGAAACCTAGGAAAAAACGCTGAGATGGCTGGGTGCCGTTTTTATATTTTAAGTCCGTTTCTACGGGGTTATTTTGCCTCATGGTGATTCAGGAACTCCGTGTTCTAGCCAGCTGCAGCCTCTGGAGAAATATGTATTATCAGAGCGAGACCCGCAGCGCAACCGGCGGTCTTCGACACACACGATGGCTGATCGTTGCCGTCGCTAAGCAAGCAAGAACTTGAAAAAGCGAGTCGAGTCGCCGACTCGCGCTTTCTACACTTGACGATCGACGTTCGCGAAGACTGCGAACACCTAGAGTTGGTGGCCACGTCGACGCTGACATTCACAAGGCTTTTCCAGCTCCTTCCATTCATTTATGCAGGACTGGCACCTTATCTCGTCGTATGTCGGCCTGCTGACAACTGCAACTTCCTCCGTATATGCAGGTTCATACGGTTCGCTTAAGGTGCGTTACGTCCTCCATCATCTCTTCGTGATTGTTGCATGTTTCTAATTTCACCATTATATCCTGCCATCAGGCACCTCGTCGAGATCCTAGCAGTGCAAAAGATGCTGATGAAGATGAAGAGGACAACGACGTGGACAGAGTCTCGTCTGAGGACGCATATCTGTTTCCAATCGTGAGAGCATCAAAATCATGCTGGTGTCCATTATGGTTTACATCTGCTCACTCAGATAGGATCCATTGTTCTTGTGGGACTATATCTCGTAGTCAAGTTCTTCGGTGTCGAATGGATCAACTGGTTTTTGAGCAACTACTTCACCATTACCGGTGTCTTGAGTGTTTGGAAGGTTCGTCATCATTCGATTTGCCCTTGGAAAGTGTTCAACTGTTTCCATAGTGTTCCGTGTCGGCCTTGAAGTTAATTATGGGGAAAGAACGATGGAACGGGTTCTCCAAATTCAAGCTCACTGCAACCAAAGATAAAGATAGTACGGAGAATACATCAGCAAATTTCGATTGCTTGCTGAAATAAAGTTTCAGTACTTTCAAGCCTTTCCTTGCGGACCCCCTCTCTTCTGCTCTTCATACCGTCACTGATCCCGTCACTACTGTACAAGTATCTTCCCGGCACTAAAAAGTCTGCGTTTCTAACCGACGTACTGGCTCTCTCCTTGTCGCATAATGCGCTATCGATAATGAAACTTGATTCATTCAAGACCGGCATAATATTACTTTCAGGGCTGTTTCTATATGACATATGGTGGGTGTTTGGAACAGAGGTGGTCAGTTGATTTCGTGAATTTTATATGAAAATGATATCAAACTTAATCTCCATGCATCAAGATGGTTAAGGTTGCTACGTCTTTGGATGTGCCAATCAAGATTCTTTGGCCAAAATCATATTCATTTTCGACTGCGCGAGGATTCACAATGCTGGGGTTGGGCGATATCGTCATACCTGGGATGTTCGTTTCAACAGCTCTGAGGTTTGACCTAAGCAACTCTCAGCACAAACACCCGAAACGAAGGTTTGCGAAACCGTATTTTACCGCAGCGATCGTATCCTATTTCATCGGTCTTGCCACAACGATGATAGTCATGCATTCCTTTGGCGCTGCCCAACCAGCTTTGCTGTATCTCAGGTCAGTTCTCATGTTGGAACAAAACTTGAAGCTTCATACCTTATTGACTTGACGAGAACAGCCCAGCATGCATATTTTCTTTCCTTCTGACAGCACTACGTCGCGGTGAACTGAAGAAGGCGTTTGCTTGGACTGATGATCCTGATTCTAACAAGGACGAATTGTCTCCAAATTTTGCAAACAAGAAGGCCGACAAAGCCGAAAAGCCAGGATTGCATCATGATGATCAAGATCATGCTGTTTCATCTCGAAGTAGCCCTACCATCGGAAATGAACAATCGAGCTCAAGACAGAGAGCGAGTGCGGGGAAAGGCAATAGGACGGAGGCATGATCATATATACTCTTTCGGGTACTTCCAGTACTTAACGTAAGTTTCCAGTTGTGTCCGTATTCAGTTTGCTTCTAATCAATCGCACGGTATAGGCCATGACCTTCCTCTTCCAGAATCATCCGTCCTACTCTCAACTTTCCCGATGACTCGTGGCTTCTGGCCTGCATGCAGGTCACAAGTTTCACCCACCTGATTCGATGTTCAACCAAGTTTTCGGCTTTCGGCAGGTCCAGAGCACTTATATGCTCATCTGTATGGGGCTAAGAAGAGTATGCCTCGTCGCTTTTATTCGGCCTTTGGGGTGCGGGGTATTGAGAAGTGTACAATTGATGTCAAGGGTACTCGAGCAAGAGACTTCGATGATCTTGCAATGGAAAGTTTTGCACTTCATGTGGAGTCAGCGTGTGTTCTACGATGCCTAGAGCCGGTATCAACAAGTCGAGAACCTTGACACGCCGTGTTCTTTCATCTCGTTTAACTATATTCCGAATGCCCTTCGCCGTTCCCCGCAAAGCCGCAATTGAGTCGCCCATGCAAACATTTGGGCGCAAGGCTTAGCCCTGAATTTGCACATATGGCTTTCCCCGGGGAACAACAACGTCAATCACGGAAGCAAATCCTACCAACGTCTGCCGCCTAATGTTCGGACTTGCTTTCCTAGCAATGCATTGTGAATATCGTGTTCTGGGGGCTCGGCGGCGGCAAAAGGGCATTTCTCCTTAACCCTAGCTATTTTGTTTGTTTGTTGAATGGTTAATCCAAAAAAGGAATGCTTGTTTGACGAGCTTCCTTTGCATTCACAAGTCGGACGCCTGCGTAGTTGAACGTCCATGACCGGACCGTTCTCGGACAGAGGACGATGTTCCGCTCCCGTAACATAACGGCGAAACCGATAGGTCTTCGCTACTGCTGCGTCGTGAAAGGGTGTCTTCCTTCATTTGCTGGACTCTATTCTGGTCGCTCATTGCTACACGGAACTCTGAGTCGCTGTCAAAGCGTCCGAGATCCAGTTCTTGCTAATAACTTCTTCCCACACTCATTATTGATTGCCAAGAGCAATGGGAGTTCACAGTTCGACATATTGATTCGAAATTCACGCCCTCGGTGAAATGAATGTGGTCTGGAAACTGATTAATTCCCTGTCGGTGATTACCGCTTATTTACCAATATCAAAGGAGGTTTCGTGGACCGTGCATGTTTTACAGCTCAACATCAACATCCCCATCATAGTACAGCAATTTGCTCTCCGTTGCTTGTCTTGATCGCGAAGGAACCGCGCGCAAGGCAGTAGAAGTGCTTGATATGGTGAGACTGGTCTGACCAGCCAGTTGGTCCGGAGTTGCGCATCATTCGATTGTTGGTGGGAACAAAAGTATTACCAAGGCGCGGGAATTGTTTTGAACAATCCGCCATGTTTTCTCAAAATAAGTGAGTTTAGACATTTGACACGATTTAGATATTCTTGACATAGCTACACCATTATCACTTTTACCAGCCTGCTATATAGTAAGTTCGTTTCACACAATGTTCGACCTGAACTTATTGATTAACGTTGGCTTGATTGGCCCGACTCACAATCGTTCCTTGACCAAGTCCCAATCGTATGAACACCAGAATCTACCTACTCTTTGACGGTGAGCAAGCTGAACATCGTTCCTCAAGTGCTGTTTTCGGGAGTTCCAGTGACTATAACTTATTTATAGACACTTCGCTGAAATGCCTGGAGCGCTTCGTCCGTGTCTCCGAACACTACATGTGAATCCCCGCGGTATAAGTCGAAATATACGCCAATCCCAGTCATGGGGCCCAGTCTAACAAGACTCCCTTTCTTCTCACTTGACGCTTCTAGAGAACCCAAAACCCCTTTCCGGTCATCTCTATCCCATTCCTCAGCACCACTGAGGCTTGATTCCACCTTCTTAGTCGGTCTGGTACGACAACGTCATTCGACGACACGTGCTCAAACACGGATAAACGATGCCTACGTACTATGAGTTGAGTCGCACTCAAAGTATTGGGTTAGTGGTAAGATCATTTGTTTAAACTCGTGGCGGATTGCTGTATGTTGGGCTAATTTTTTGCATTGTACGAGTAGCTTATAGCAGAAGCGGGAGATGTATCGTGCGTCGCCTTGATGCTTCTTCTAGGATTGGTTATTGTCCGATGGCCTTGTCCTTCCTGATCCTCAAAGTGTCGTAGGTTGAGCTTCAGTTCCGCCCCGGTTCCCGATCCATTGGTTTTTTTGGCTTTTGCTATCTTCGACTTGTTCGGCGCCTCGAACGACCTTTTGTTTCGAACGCCGAAACGGGTTGAAAGGGGAGGAGGAAGTATCGGGTCTTGAAAACGAAGGAGGAAACGGTTCGAAGCCAAAGCCTATAGATAATAGATAGTGAAGACGGTGGGGATGCTATACGAATTCCCGAGTCAATTTCTTCGGCATATTCAATATCTGGGGAGGTTACGCTAAGTTCTATAGGTGGAAGAGTGATGGTACGCAGACCTTGTACTTAGTAATTTGCTGCGAAGATGTAGACCTTTCCGTAGATACGTTTGTACACGTATGCATGTGGCTGATTAACGGTAATTTAACATATCACCAGACCAGATCTCCAGTTGCGGCTTCTTCCCACGCTCATTTCCTGCATGGAATGGCGTGCCAAGACCAACGGGATGAACGGGTACTCTCTCTCTCCCTCTCTGGCATTGACGTATTGATTTCGAAATGCGTATTCCCAATAGTTCGGCTTCTACTATTAGAAACTGGAAGCTGGGAGCGCAGACTGGTGAGGTGAGGTGAGTTCCCGCTCCCTGTTAACACTTACCGCTACCGATGTCAGGGAAAGTTACGTAAACGCTGCTTTGCTGCACAGCACCAGGAGCATTTCACGGCATTCCAAAACTTGCAAGGCGCCCAAGGCAGTACAGATGTTTGGCCTGCTAACTCGGATTGGAGCGTTGACTATTGGTGGTGGGAATGATATCAATGGTCCAAAGAGAACCTCGACGTTGCTTCCTCTCGTCCTAAAACTCTTGCTGTAGTCTCTTAACTTGGATCCAGACATTTGACACGACCAGGAACTCCGTTCGACTCAGACTTTCAAGTGGAACTTTAGGTTGTTTGATCTGATTCATAGTCATTTACTTGCTCGGCGGGGTAGCCTGAGCGTAACAGAGCCCATATCCCGATAGCGGATAAGCTGAGCTTTGTTTCTTCCCCTTTGGCAGTGCCATTGCCTACCATTTATTTATAGACACCGCATTGACGTACCTCCAGCGCTTCGCCCATGGCCTCGGACACTGTTGCATTACGGTGCGTATCCTGTCTCCTCCCTATCTCCTATATATCTACACATGCATGCATACGAGCTCTATCAGTGAAGCTTATATCTTCTCGCTCCCCTCTCGGGCTCCCCTGACACCTCTGGAAGTTCTGCGACACAACTCCCTCTTCAGGATTTATATCCTACTCCCGCAAACTGTTCAGGCCTGATTCCTGCTCAATCTGGCGAGTCTTCTGGAGAACCGGCATATTATCTTTGCTGATGGTCTATTTCTGAATAAAAATAGGTTTAAATACTAATTTTGTACGTTTTGACGCTACAATAGCGATGTCATCCAACGAAACGTGCAACGATCCAGACGATTTATGCCTGGTTAAAGAGCTAAGTCGATCCCAGAGTGTTGGACTAGCGGTGAGTGCTTCATTAATTACAGGGTGCATTACTAATCATTCAACTTATCGTACAATAGTTGATTGCAGAGGCGGGGGCGGTCTCATTCGCTGCCTTGCTGCTCTTAATGGGGTTGATCGTTGTATGTTTTTTTGATTCTTCCTCTGTTATTTATTGTGCTTATAGCCACGTTCTCCATCCCCAAGCGGAACATCGTTAGGTATTGGCGTTTTTACGGAAGTAAATCCCTGAAGTGGTCACTGATACGGCAACCCGCTGATATCTATGTGGTAAGTACACTAGGACCTTAAAAGTGTTGTTATTTGTTTCTAATCTCGTTGATTTTCAGCTTTCTCTGTTCTTCGCTGACCTATTGCAAGCGTTTGGAGCATTGCTAGACATCCGATGGGTCCATAATGGAGTATTGCGTGTCGGACCTTATTGCACCGCACAGGGAGTGCTGCAGCAGCTAGGAGAGACGTCAGTGGCCATGTCTACGATTGTAAGACTCTAGATACTTCCGCATGTTCTCGAAGGTTGAATAATCCGTCCTCCAGATTATATCCATCCATACATTTCTTGTCGTTTGGACCCGAAAGGGATCTCAGCATGGCTTGTGGCTAGCATATGTCATCGTTGGCGCAGCATGGCTCTTCATCATCCTTTTCGTTGCCATCGCCGCGAGCAAGGACCCGCATTACTATAGCCCAAGCCCTGTGAGTCAAAAGTCAAGATAAGTCTGTCCTGCACTTCAATTCACGCGATCGTGTATAGTATTGGTGTTGGATTGGTGGGCAGTATATGCCCCTTCGCATCGCGGGCGAGTATGTTTGGTTGTGGATAGCCCTTGGGATAGCAGCTTTCGTATATGTACCCTTGTTTCTGTGGAATCAAGGATACATAGAGACCGATGCAGTGAAGTGGTGGCATGTAAGGCTCCTGCGAAATGGTACAGTCCAAGACTCTGGCGATACCGGATCTTTGGAAGCCGAAAACATGCGGGTGAGGAAACGGCCGAAGACTATTTCTCTGGCGTTACTTGCGTAAGTACATCGATCGCTATATCCTGTTTTTCTTTAACTTGGCGCATCCTGATACCCCACTGGCACAAAAGGTATCCATTCGCAAATTCGGTCATTATTCTTCCGGTCTCGATCTGTCGTTGGTCGAGTTTTAACGGAGCCCATGTTCCCGATGCAGCGACTTTCCTATCCCTCGTTATCTTCGATTTATTCGGCGCGACGAATGTTCTCCTCTTCCTCCTAACGAAACAGAACTTGCTTTTATTCCAACCACCAGAAGAAGTTGAAAGGCAAGGAAAGTTGAGAAGCAGGGCCGGTGGTGGTAACACCCTCGAAGGTGCACATGAGGAGAATACCAATGGTAGATTGGATTCAGCACTGACAGATGATGGAGAAGATGGTAGGGGTACTCTAAGGCTGTCCGAGCTTGCTCCGTCTGAATCTTCAATGTCTGAAGATATTACACAAAGTGCTATCAGTAGGAGGGGAACTTGTAGTGAAGGCGCGCGGACCTAGTGTTCTTTTACTGTAAAAGCCGTGGATGTTTGTAACTTTCTTGAACATATATACCTGAGATGCGTGATCGTACACGAGCGGTGGAACTGCGTAGCTTTACTTGTTATCTGCGTGCGCGGCACTGGCATGTGCCAGTGCCAGTGCATGTGGCTGATCTTTCATTGAATCCAAGTAGGAAAGCCCGACGATTCTTGACGGTTGGCTAAGCAGCAGTAAGCTCTAAATTCGGAACGATGGACAGATCGTACCTTTTAAAGTTGCCAGAATTAGTGCTTGTGTGCGACTCCGCCCTAGCGCCCTGACCCTCCTCAACTCAAGGCTATGCCGGCGACCCAGGTTGTATCACCGATCGTCGTTTATCTACTGGATCACGTCCAGCGGTTCCTCAGGCTCACCTTTTCTCCACCACCAACATCGGGTTGACGATTGTGTACATTCGCCTTGATCTCGAACGTCGTCGTACAACTACTTCTTCGATCGCTCGCCGGCGCGAATTCTGAAGCGCGACGCGACCCTTGTTATCGTGTAAGAGCCGCCACGCGCCGCTCGAGGACTTCCGTTTGCTTCCGCTTCCGTTGCACTGGTGAGGGATTTTCTCTCTTAACGTTAACTCCCTTTGGTTCTGAAAGGCGAATCGCAAATCCTCATTGATGTCATTTTCACTTTTCTTTCTTTTCTGCTATCTGCGACACTGGACGAAATGAAGGAGACGCGTGAAAGCTAGAGGCAGGAATGTCTGGCTCTGATTCGTGCAAGATTCAGGGAAATGAGACGATTTTGAGTCGGGGACAGAGCGTCGGGCTCGCAGTAAGCACTTCGTCTTCGACAAGTACACGCGTAATTTCTCTGACCCACTGCCTCTGTTTCCTTGAAAACGCAGTTCATCGCCGAAGCTGGAGCTATATCGTTCGTTTCGTTAATTTTTCTTCTCTGCCTTATAATTGTACGCTCCCCTTCCATTACGTGCAGATTCGTTGTGGAAAGTATCTTACGGTTGCTTTCATAGCGAAACGTCATCCGATACTGGCGTTTCTACGGACGTAGCTTTAAGAAATGGTCACTCATTCGGCATCCGGCGGAAATTTACGTGGTCTGTGCTTCACATGTGCCCGCTCAGTGTTTTGCCTGATACCTATTTCCAGCTTTCGCTGTTCTTTGCAGACCTTATCCAGTCAGTTGGGGCACTCATGGACGTTAAATGGGTCCATGACGGCGTAGTGCAAACTGGACCGTACTGCACGGGTCAAGGAACCATGCAGCAACTTGGGGAAACTGCGACTGCCTTTTCCACGATAGTTCGTTGGCCCTCTTCGAGCGATCACTAATTTTCTCATTAAACTTGTTCATTTCTAGTTAATATCCTTTCATACATTCCTCACCGTCTGGGTCCGTGCAGGCAACCATAGCCTGTGGAAAGCATGTGTTCTCGTCGGCCTTGTATGGTTGTACGTCATTCTTTTCGTAGCAATCGCCGCGAGCAAGAAGCCCGATTATTACAGTCCAACGCCAGTAAGCCCGTACATCCTTATCCCTCTACTGTCACGTTTCTGACGCCGGGTGTTTCTCTGAAGTACTGGTGTTGGATTAATCAGCAATATCCGAAGGAACGACTCGCAGGAGAATACGTTTGGCTTTGGGTCGCATTGGGGGCGGCTGTCTTTGTATATGTTCCTCTTTTTCTCTGGAACCAAGGCTACATCGACGTAGAAGAGAAACGATGGTGGCGCATCAGGTTACCTAGCTCGAGTTCGAGTTCAACGGAAGGAAAAACAAGCATATCTGAGTATGACAGCACCAATCTAAGGAGGCGTCCCAAAACAACCTCGTTAGCGATCCTTGCGTATGTTCTCTTCGTAGTAATGCAGCACTTAAAGACTAACCACGTATGCCGCAGTTATCCTGTTGCATACTCGATTATCATCCTTCCCGTTTCTGCCGTTCGCTGGGCATCCTTCGTCTCATGCGAAAGGAAAATTCCCGACTGGCTGGTTTTTGCGTCTGTGTTCATGCACGACATGTTTGGAGCAACTAACGTCCTTCTACTGCTGCTCACGAAGCCCAACCTTTTCTTATTCCTCAAGCCTGAGGAAGCGGAGGAATTAGGGAAGGGCAGAGTTCGAAGAGGGGACGACCTTCAGGACAACGAGGATATTCAGGGCAATGGGTCAACGTTCGACGGCGAGGCAGGGGGCGAAGGTCTTGAAACGCTGAGAATGTCTACATTCTCTAGAAGTGTGTCATCCCTATCCGAGAGTCAGCATGGAGGAACACTCGACAGAAGGCGCGTTGTCGATGGATATGGTGAGGATGGCGGGAGCCACTGAATCGTGGCCCCCATCGAAACCAAGAAACGCGATCAATCCGGCTCGAACACGGGAGGCGTCGGCGAGGACTCAACACCGACGACGACGTCGTAGGGGATTATTTTTTGATGAAGCGCCGTGTTACGGGATACACGGGGTGGTGGTGGACGAATGAACAAAAAGGGATTTTTTGTGTGCGGGTAGCAGAATAAACACGAGCGAAATGTTCGAAAAACCGGAGTGACCGGTCAGCGAATGGGGTGCCGGCGTTTGGTTGGAAGGCCTCTCGGAGGTGACGTGACGGAAGGCGGAAAGCCGCTCGCCGGCTTCTCCCGCGAGTGTTTTGGTCCTCGGGGGCGCGACGATCGGCCGGCCGTACGAATATGGTAATCCAATTGAGGATCGGACCGGAGCCGGAAGCGCTTTTTTTTTTAAAGTTCGCAGGAACTTTGGTTGTGGTGGGATCTTTGGGACTCCGGACTCCGGACTCCTGAGAGTCCTTGATGACGGCGGAACGGGACGATCTTTCCTCGGCGTGTCGCCTGTTTTACGCGTGCGTTCGTTTTCCACCCGTTGCCGCTGGCTTCATGTCCCCCTCGTTGCCGTTCCCATAGGATTACATTATTTCGTTCAGCCAGCGGGGACGGGGGGTATGGCATTGGCTTGCGACAGCGACCGACAGACGAGAGACCGAGCGCACAGGAAATTTCGTATTCATCTTTTGGGCACTTCACTTTACCGTTTCCTTGGCCTCACGGAGATCGCGGTCATTAACATTAGTATTAATATTAACACTGACAAGCTTCAGCGCATATAGCTTGCATATGCATGGATATTCGTCATCGGTGGCGACGCGACTTGTTCGACCCCTCTCGCTCGTGCGTGCGCACTGACCAGGCCGGCGGTCGAAACGCAAGATCGCATCATCCTCCATATCTTCCATATTCTTCCCTTCGTTCCACGATTCCGTTCCTCCGTCCGTCGTTCCTAGATGCCGAAAAAAAACTTTTTCATCCTGCCTTCCTTACTTACCACTTACCTCACCTTCCTCAGCAGTCTCCTCTCCGGTCGGTCTTGCCAATTTCAGACTTCTCATCTTTCGATATGATGTTTCCAATTCGTGTTTAAAATTTGCGGATTCTTTGTTTCTCTTTGTTTTCGCCCATTCAATGCCGAGGTCTCGAACGTTCGAGCTTGAGCTTGGGGTTTGTTTTCGCTCTTCTTTTTTTGTGTGTTCTTTGGATTTCTGTACGCTGAGGTTTCGTGTGAGTCTGGATGGCTAGGGATCTCGGCGTGTTCTACTAGTACTGTGTTGAAAATACAGTTCTGCCTGGCGCTTCCCTCTTCTTTTCTTTCACTACTCGAATCTCTCATTTTCTGTGTCATTTTGCTTTTCATATACCTATACCTATATCATTCGGACTCCCTAACCCCGCTTTTTCAATCACCCACGCAACCCGTCAAGACTTGGACGTCGGATTATCCACTCCGCTCCGTCCGAGGCAATAACCTGACTACAAGCAAGCCTCAGCGCCATAAAAGCAAGCAATATTGACGCTCGTCTCGTTGCTTCCCTTCCCTTCCTTTCATACTCAAGCTGCCTCGAGGTCGTGTGTCTACCACACGGAGTCTTCCTCGATCGTCGTAAATGCCTCGTTCAAAGAAGCAGAAATAGTACCGTCAGCGTCTCTTTTATCATGCGCATGTGCTTGCGTTTTTTTGGTATTCGTTTTGATGGACTCCGACATCCGCCGTTTGTAGGCCTTGAGCTATATTCCCCCTTGGGCTAAGTTAGGCTCGAAAGTGTGCAGCCTTTTTCGTCGGCCACGGGGTTAAGTGTAAAGGTTCTCTTAGTGATGACGATCGTCACGATGCGATGGCGACGAGGGGTTGGGAAGAAAGAAGTAGAAGCGTAGGTGGCGGTAAGCTTACGGACGTCATCATCATCTCCTATACCATGCTACATTATGTACGTACTTTCGCGGAGAAAGTCGAACGTCGAACGGTACGGTACGGTACCTGTCGGAGCCGGCACGAACGGGTGGCTAAAGGTGGCGTTGGACCACTACGTGTCTTAAATCGTCGGGAAATCTACGTCTCGGAGGTGGAAGCGCTGAATCGTAAGGGAGACAAAGGACGCCAATGCTACTAGTAGTACTAAGAAAGACGGGCAAAAAAATGACCGGCTTGAACGAGCGATCTCATCTTGGAATTTTCATCTCATCGACCCATCGACCCATCTAGTGATCTATCCCATCATCCATAATAGACCGAGAGGGCTCAGGAGAAGGAATGATGATGATGGTATTAATGGCCGCAGGTCCCTGCAGGCCTAGGAGATGCCAATTTCAATTTCATATGCCCAGGCATCCAGCGTCAGAATCGCACTTGAAGTTGACGCAGCGCAGGCTCGGAATATGGACCAGGACAAGAAAGTCGGGTCGGGTGTGTGTCCACTGAAGCGCGAGCCAGGGGAAAGAAGACCCCGCAGCAGCAGCGTTCTTTCATTCAATGTCCCGGTGCGTATTGAAAACAGGGGAAAGTAGGAAGTGTGTTTGGCTTAGGCTTAGGAAGATTGGTAACGAGCGTCGTCGGAGGAGGGGAGAAACGCTAGAGCCGGCTGCGCGCGGACCGAAATTCGAGGAGCTGTATGGTATAGGAGTGTGCGCTGAAAGCAGTAAGAGACGTTAACGTTATATCAATATTGGAGTTATGGTGGATGTCTGGGATGTCTGGTGTCCGAGCGTTGAGAGAGCACAGATGACCGTCGAAGAAGAAGTTGGTGGCCAATGATGGCGTAGGCGTTTGAATGGGGAGTGAGGGGTCATATTGAGTATTTGATATTGGGCGAGCTGGACTCTGGCGAGGAGAAGAGGAGTCTTGCGAGGGGTAGAGAGTTGGTTATGAACGAAATTGAATTGAAATTGAAATTAAATTGGATTGGAAGCATATGCATATGGGGGAAGAGGGAGGGCCAGCCAGAGCCAGAGCCAGCTAGCGATGGGCGGGGTATTTCCATTCAGTCGATTGCATATAAGTACACCTTCCATAAACAGAAGTGCACTTACTAAAAAGAAGGTGTTTAGGGTCAGAAAGTCATTTGCAAATCGGGGGTATTTAAAATATGTAAAGACGAATAAGGAAAGTCAAGGCAACTCGAAAAGGCTCTGTCTTCCTCTCAAGCTTAAGCTCTCCCCATCACCACTACTACTCACCCTCGCCCTGCTTCCACCCTTCTCCCCCCGCCCTCGTCTCGTTTCTCCGTCGTCGACGTCGAGTGTGGCATTCAACGCTCGCTGAGGAGACGTAGAGAATACCCGACGACGATTCGTTTGTTTGTCAGAGAACCCCGGAGACAGTAGTCGCGGCAGACGTGCCAGTAGTGCATCGAGCGCGTCTCCCCTCACCCACCCAGGATCTGGTAGCTGAATCCGTATGTAAAATCACACCTCTCTCTTCTCTCCACTCCTTCCTCCTTTTCTCCCATCATATACTCCCCGCTCCAGCTTTTTTCTCCTTTCCACTCTCTCTTCCTTTCGTCCCCTTCGTTTGCTCTCTCTTTCTTTCTGCGTCTTCAGAGGCGTGCTGCATACAGCCTCCGTCTCACCGTCCCCGAACTCAATCATTCGTTCGCAGGAACAACAGAGCTTATACACATCCCGGTTGACGGCCCGACTCAACGCCTTCCATCGCCAATACCACTTCCAGCGCCCGCTTCCATCCGTCCCCACATACCTCCTGACCGCCCGCACACATTATTTCCCCCCCTCACTCACTCAGAGCTCACCGACATCTCTCTCTCTCTCCCTCCCTCACCCATCGACGGTTCCTCTTTGACTCCCACCGTCTACTCTCCCAAAAAAGTCATGCCTTACACTTGCTTTCCCGACGGTGCACACGCCTCTTCGCACCCAACTCAGACCGCCCAACCCCATTCCCAACTCGGTCAGCCTTTGGACTGGTCTTTCTTACTCGCGAACCCCCTCGAACCCGCCACGTTCGCAGCCCTTGACGCGGAGGGTGCCCTCGGCCCAGCTGTCTCAAAACCCTTTCCATCTCCCGCGCTTGCAGACTCTCAAGGGTATGGTGGATACCAAAGTGGTGGGACGGCACCCGGGTCGACTGTCTCGAGTTTTGGGACGTCGAGTATAAGCACGCGAGGTCCGCAGGGAGGCGCTTGGAGCACTTCCACCACGACCACGACACCCCCTTATTCACCAGGCTTTGCGTCCAGTTCTCGTCGCACGTCTCCCTCACAGTCTCCGCGCCCCGCCGGGGGGTTGGCGCCGCTGGCTTTAAGCCAGATCAAGCCTCAGGGTTACCCGCAGCGCCCTGAGCGAAGACCGGTCCACGATTCGACCGGTGAGCAAAAGGGATTTTTGAACCTTGAGACAGCGACGAGTCCGCGAAGAGGGAGTTTAGGCGCGAGGAAAGCGGCTTCTGCTGTTGCTGCCGCTGCCGCGGGCGAAGCTGCAGTGCCATTCGATGAGGGGCAAATGAGAATGGGAGTCGTACTCCCGCATTCGCCCCCTTCCGCACCTCAGAGCAGTAGTAACAATGCCTTAAGTAGTAGTAACCATCCCAGTGCTTCTACGAAAATGACGGCGGCGGCGGCGACACGAAATCAACAGTCTCATCATCATAAGAAAAATCAGAACTTTGGTGCGGACCCTCCCTCTCCTCATCCCCTCCATTCCAACCCACGCACTCACCTCACTTCCCTCCCGCCGTCCCTCTGGATGTCCCCCGTGAATCCACTTGGATCGTCATCTTCTTCAGGCCATTCGTCATCGACCGCCACGGCGGGGGTAGGTTCGGGCTTGAGCCAGCCTCAGAGTTTTACGTTGCCTCCATCCACGTCTTCGTCGCTATCCATCCAAACACGTCCTGATCCGGACCTTTCTAGCTCATCTTCCTCCTCCCGCCCCTCATCTTCCCCTTTCGTCACGGACACGCCCTCTACGACGGACCCTCGCTCGCCCTCTTTCAGCGATGATGCTTTCGACGACCTATTCATGAAATCGATCACACCTTCGTCGGTGGGTTTTGCCTCAGGGTCAGGCTCCGGAGGAAATAATTCCTTTCCCTTTTCTCTCGATGGCATAGGCTTGCCCTCAGGACGCGGCTCACCCAATCTGACGGCGCCAGGTATGCCAGAGCCGTCAGCGAGTAGTCTCGGCATACCTTCCACATCGGGCGTCGACTCATTGCAACCGCAAGGATTCGATGTGGTAGTGGACGGCCTGTCTCTTCGGGATCCGATTGCAGCTCAGGTGTGGCGGATGTATGCGCGTGACAAAGTGTCATTGCCGCATGCGCAGCGCATGGAGAATTTAACGTGGCGGATGATGACGATGGCTCTGAGGCGAAGAAACGAGGAAGAGAGGGCGAAGGCTGCCGGTGCCGGAGTCAACTTCAATGTTGGGATGGATTTGGGCCAATTACCTTTCTTGGGGAGCTTGTCTGAATCGACGGGAACCGGCGTGATGGGACAGGAAGGCGGCGAAAGCGAGAAGGAAATAAGACGAGAATCAGGAGAAGGGGAGAGTGGAAAAGAAGAGGCTTTCGGTTCCACTCAGGAGATGGAGGCGCGAGGTCGAAGGCCTGACAAGGGTGCTGCTCGTGTGAAAGTCGTCGGGTTCGAAGGCAAAAATCAAGACGACGAGGAAGTCGAGTAAGTCACATCTTATAAATGTGTCAGGTGTTGCCATCAGAGTGCTGACTGACGTGATTCGATGTAGGAACGAAATGGACTGGCGTGCTATTTCACGTTCTCGCTCTCGCATATCGGCTACAGCTATGGACTGGAGAGCGACGAGCCGCTCACGCTCGAGGCCCCCTCCCCATCCGGGACAACCGTTCGATCAGCATACATTGTCCAATTCCTGGACCGAGGGCCGCTTTAACTTTGGTATGGACGGCCAACCCGGGGAAGACATGGTTGGAGACATGGCCGACTTTGGCTTCTCAAAATCGTTCGATGCTTCGTACATCACAGGAAGGGCAGTACCCGGAGCGGGAAGGGGACAGAACATCAAGGCGGGCGGGGACGACTTCGCACCTGCGACAAGTCCTAGCATCCCGATTCCAGGTTTAGCGAGTCAGTTGCGATATGGATCTCCGCCAATCAGTAGTTCCCTCACTGCACATTCTGCCCACCTTGCCGCCGTTTCTGAGGAAGTTGGAGGTGACCTTGGAATGCTCGGCGGGACACAGTATAGCGCAACTCCCGGCGGGTCGGGGTCGGGATCAGGATCTGGGATGTTTGGAAGGAATATAGGTGGAATGCCTTTCCAGCCGAGTTCCTTACCTGCACACGGCATGGCTACGTCCGCGCCTATGCTCGAAGCCCAAAGACAGCGACAGTACCAGCAACAGCTCCAACAGCAGCAAGCTATCCAGCACCAACTTGACCAATCCCAGTCTCACGGGAGCGGAGGAATGCATCCTCAGCGCCCTTCTCCTTTCCGGAAGACGAGTTTCGATCACACAGTTGCGCGTAATGCGAATGCTTCTTCTGGTCTGAGCGCAAACATGAGGACGGGTTCTGGGCTGACGCTTGGCATGGGCAGCGGCGGGCTGTCGAACTTGAGTCTTGCGGGACTCGGCATGGGCGGGGGCAGCATGAGTGCTGGCGGGTTGGGTCACGCGAGGGTGAGATCCGACGAATTGAATTTGGGCCTTGACATGGGGGATAGTGCGATTGATCCCATATTGGTGAGTCGATATATTTTTGGGATCACTTGATCGAGGTATTGACCGCCGCCGACTATTTCATCACTTCTTTGCTATTGAATTCGGAAACCGGAATAGGGGAAGAGACGGGCAGACACACCCCATGCTGATTGTATCCTCCGCGCCGACCCGTCTGAATTGGGAGCCGACGCTCAGGTCCAGCGCTCTCAACTCGTTTCTCCAAAATTAGATCTCGAGCGTGAATCAAGTGCCCAGACTAATCACCGCCAAAATGGGCATGGTCGAGCTTCTCGAGGACAGGATTCACCCTTCCCAACATCGAACTTTGAATTTTCACTGGGAGCATATGATGGGTTGTTTGGAGGCTCGGCTTCGGCGCAGGATGTGAACGTCTCGAACGCAGGCGGCATTCCTTTCCCAAGGCACGTGCAGGGCATTCAACAGACAATGGATCCATATTCTCCAGTAGACGATCAAGGGAACGAAGGAGGGTTACACACCGTGTCTTCTTCCGATTCGTTCGGCAGCAACATCTTACCATTCTTCTATTCCTCTTCTTATGATACGAACCCCACACCATTCTCCCAGCAACAGCAACAACAGCAATACACTCACGTTAACCCGACACAATTAATCGCGTCGTCTGATGGAAATGGTCGGTCAGGTGGCGTGGCGTTCCATCCAAGCCCATCGAGTGACGGCTGGGGGAGTGGGAAAGGCGACTGGAATACCAGTTCGACCGCCAGTCCGGAACCATTCGTTGTTAGTGAAGGCTCCACACCGCCGAGTACTTCTAACGAAAGCTCGACTGCGTCTGGGCGCTCGGGGACTGCGGCACCGGGTCCGGCGTCTAGCAAGAAATTGCAGGGTGTTGGGGCGAATGGGCAAAAGAAGAAAGGTGCCATTGCCGGTGTGAATGTTCCTCGTCAGGCTGCACTTCGAGGCTCTTCTAGCCCAGAAGTGAACAATTCCTCGACGAACCCGTCGAATACCGCTTCCGACTCGGGACCTGGTGGAAGGGCTAATGGGAATACGGCAAATGGCGACGAAGACAATGTGCCGACTATCTGTACGAACTGTTCGACGACAAACACACCGCTTTGGAGAAGGGATCCTGAGGGGCAGCCATTGTGTGAGTCCGGCCCCAGAATTTTCGTCTCGTATTTTGTCGACGTTTCTCCTTGATGGTTTCTGAATATTATTACTAACTGGAGATTTTCTCATTGCAGGTAATGCATGCGGATTGTTCTATGTGAGTTTCATTCACTAGTTTCCAGAGCTTTGGTCAGTTTGCTCACGCGTGGACCCGCTCTAGAAACTGCACGGTGTCACTCGACCGCTCTCGCTGAAAACGGATGTCATAAAGAAGAGGTGCGTTCAATTCAGTCGTGGATTAGGGGTTCACAGTATGCTGATCGGACCTATTGTTTGCTTCTGCTTCTCGTGTACTCCTCTCCTTGCTTGGCCGTTCCCCTCAAATAATCTGCCGTCCTTCGCTCAACTGTGGACTGCGGATGTATCGTGTGCCCGTTGGTGCCTCCGAATTCTTTATTTGGAACTGAATTCGTTTCTCGCCTTTTCCCGCGATGGTTCTGGACCACCTGAATCGACTTTTCTCCCATCGAACGCGCTATTGGTGGGTATTTTAATGCGTGCATCGTCGCCATCGCCACCCTGCGCACGTTTCTGCTGTCTCTGATGCTTGTGACGAAATGTGTTGTTCGACTGAACCGTGAATCCGGTCGATGTCTCGGATTGTTCCTATCATCAAATCCCGCCTTCTCATCTCATCTTTTTCTCTCTTTCAATGCTGCTTTTGGCATTTGATTTTCATCTATCAATATTCTGCCGACGACGTCCTGAAAATGAAAATCCGGGAACTCAATGGAAACAGGAACCGGCAGTCGGGGACGGTGAGCACAACCCGCAAGAACGCACCGTCGTTGCCGAAGCTTGCGTCGACGACACATCGGCCACGGTCATCTACTGTTGGGAGCACTTCTGCGCCGTCTAATGTTGGTGGTGGTGGTGGGAGAGGGGTTGGGTCGTCTGGTCCGGCGAGTGCGGGTCCAACAGGTGGGGGTGGTATGCCAGCGCTGGCGATGAAGAGGCAGCGAAAGACGTCTGAGACGACAGGTATGCGATAGGAATGCTGAGGTGAGGATGTTGGTGTTAAGAGGTCGGAGCACGGACTATTAGGAAACTCTGTACTGGGAAATCGAAGGATGAGGAAGGGTGGATGAGGCAGCGTCGTCGGTCGGTCGTCGAATGGAAATCGTATTCGCTCATTATGTTATTCTCGGGTTTTTTGCTGTATGTATTCTTCATCGTTTGGTCTGTATGTTGCACTCCCACTGTATTTGTGACTGTTCTTTTCCTTTTCTCTTCCCTTTCCTTCTTCCTTCTGTTGCTGCTTTCGCTTTCTCTCCATGTTCATTACATCTTTCCCGCCACCCGCTGACCATCTATCTGTCTTTGACCTCCCACCCTTTCCCACCTTTACTTTGCCTGTTTTTCTCTCTCTATTTCCTCTGATCCTCTCCTCGCTTGTTCCTCTCATTGACTTGTCTTGCACACGCACACATACTTCTTCGTTCATCTTTCATTACTCACATGGCGCACGCAACGCAACGCAACGCACGCCTTTCGTCCATATGTCATTGACGTCGGTGTCCATAGCCGGTATCGCGGCACACCAATTATACTTATACTAGTTTTGCTGACTCACGATGACACGAACGGGAAAAAAGGAACAGTATATTTGTTAACCTTGCCTTCGCATCGCCCGAACTCGGTTGTACGATGATTCGTATCATCTATCTTCGACGTTTTCTCTTTCTCTTTCTTTCGTCTCAAGAACTTTCAGCGCGAATTCTAGTATGGACACTACGCTAGTGCCGTCACTACAGTCAATCTATTCCATGATTCCAAAGAAGAAAAGTGACTGAGCAAACGGCAGCTTGCTCCGGCCATTCGGCATTCCTCATCCTCGTTCGTCATTCACATCAACATTAATGTTAATGTATGCAAATGCAAGTGCAAATATTAATGCCTGGTCCACCTACCCCTGCCGTTCACTATTCAGATTAATATTACATTAATGTTGATGTTGATGTTAATGTAAATGTTAATATTCTATCCCGACGTCATTCGTCCCCTTCTCTTCCCTTTCTTTCCCTTTCACAATATCCATCTCCGTTTTTCACGGTGACCCTCAGGCTCTTCTTTCATGTTGACGTCGTAGTAGTGTAAGTGTAATTCATCGCGTAGCCCGTAGTGAAGCGCTTACTTATTATTATTATTATTACCGAATCACTTTTCTTGTGGTCCCTTCAAGTCCACAGTGGTGTAGTATATACCGGCGTGCATCGCGTCAATGCTCGATGCGAATGTGGTCCTTGTGTACTAGTACTATGCGTACATGTACTTCGATGGGATTCCTGCTACCCTCATCTCTCTCATGGGGACTCACGACTCACATTAGGGCATTCAAGTGAGATGTCCAGAAATTTGGACCTTTGTCGATAACTCGACTGTTCAGCTTTAAAAATATAAGTAGAGGGGCATGTTTACCGGCATTGCTGGACTCGGAGGCGAGTAGTAAAGTGGAACGTGTTTTGGGTGATTGAGATGAACCAGGATTCGCCATGTTCGTCTTTGTTCTGCATTCTGTGTGTTGATGGTAAATATTAAACCTACATAAGCTTACTGTTCCGAGAAACCGTCATGGTCAGGTCAGGAGAGTTTGTAATGCTTTGTTCTCTCGAGTCTCGACGTAACCTGACCGATGCAGATGGCTGAAGAAGCATGTCGATATTACTACAGAAGCTCGTAGTATTGATGGGGCATGTCATGACTCACCAATCGTATGCCAAGGGAAATTGATGAGCTGATTTCGATGAGTCTGAGCCGAGGCTTGACGGACTTCCGTCCGTTCGTCGATTTTTCTGAGTAATGTATGTTACTCTTTTATTAGTGGCTATATTTATAGTCGAATGGCGAAGAAAGTTCGGTCGTCCGGTGCTGGGCAGGCGTACGCCTCAGCTTCTAGCATTGCGACGTCCAGTTACTAAGTTAGAAACCCAGGTGTGAGTGATAATTGGGACTAATAAGCACTGGCATAGAGATGCCAAGGCAGAAAGAGCTGTTGCCAACTGGATGTTTGACAACAAGAGTGGTGTTGGATCGTTAGCGAGGAGCGAGGAGCGAGGGCAGGAACGGCTGGGATACGCAAGGAGTATTATGTCTTGATTACAGTATTTGATAGTGTCCGGGGCGGGGAGCGGGGCCAGGAACTACACGGTATTGTGATGTGTTGATGTCGAGACTTGAGCCTGAGGAAGTGGCTGAGGCGCCATCGGGTCGGATGGTGAAAGATGAGTGTTTACTATAGTTTTTTCTGGCTGCTTCTGAGGATAAGATTTGACTGTGAGCTGAGCTGGATTGATGAGTAGAGTTCTATGCAAACAAATAAGAAAAAAAGGATGGAATGAAAAGAATGGTAAAAGAGTGAAAACGAGAGGTGGTAAGGAAGATAGATAGTAAATTGATTGCGCGTGACGCGACTTGCCTCAATTCAACTCTCAACCCAGAAGAAGAGACTCCCAAGCTTAGGGTCTCTTCATCGTCCGAGTCCTCATCGTTCTCCACGACCATCATACCCTCCTCCCCATCCCCCAATCGTCTCAAAAGACGTCTGTAGTATCGTCGTCATTGTCATCTATCAACGGGGGTGAGCGTTGCGAAGAAGAAGAAAAAAAAATATACCCAACCGACTTTATTTGCCTGGGAATCGACCCCGCTTAACCACGCACGCTGCTTTCCCAAAAATCCCACTAACCCACATCCTCATCGACATCTGACATCCAAAGTCCATCCATTCGATCGTTCGTCGAGGCTGCGACAGCGACAGGAGAACACCTTCCTCTAATGACCCCTTACTTTCGTAGCGCTCAACCTCCGCCTTCCTCCTTCCGTGGCGGCTCGGGACACTCCAGCTCAAATACCAACTCTCTACGCCCAGTCGCTTCGTCCTCTTCCGCCGGCGGTCCCCACTCGCCTACCCAATCCGCAGCCACCGCTTCCAGACGCCTTTCGCGCACTGACATGGACTTCGAGCAAGCGCTCAAGAACTCTGAAACCGTCGTCCTCACCGAGGGAAGAAACGTCGATACCATGGGCTTGACCGACGACAGCTTTGCACGCAAGAGCTCCAGTGGCAGAGCGACGTCCAGCTCGGGACGAAGAAGCCTGGATAGTCCGGCGCTCGGTAGTCCGAGTAAAACCGTGAGGAATGTACAGAGCCCTGGTAGTTTGGGCAGCGGCAGCGCGAGTGGCACGAGGCCGCCTTCGTCGTCTGCAAACGTTTCGTCGTCACAGGCTACGCTCGGACTCGGATTGGCGCCTGCACGAACGCGCTCTCGATCACCCTCGGCGAACTCATCGTCATCGCAGGATGAAAGGTCGTTCGACCACGAAGCGGCGGGAGATGTTCAGACGAAACGTCGCTCGCTGATTCGTTCTCCGGGAAGCGCGAGCACACCCGACCTCAAGTCTGTCGTGCGGAAAACCAAGGAACGCGCCGCGAGGAAGGAAGCGGCAAACGCTGCGAATGCGGCAGCATCATCAGATAATCGTAATGCGAGGCACCCTTCGTCTGAGCTAAAGACGCGTGCAAGGTCGTCGACGTTGTCGGAGAATCAGCACAAAGGAAAGTTATCGAAGAAAGGACATCAAGCGGAGGGGATAGGCAGCGCGCAAAACTCGCCCGTGAGCTCAGAGTGGAACCCACGCAGCAGATCAGATACGCTCACGAGTAAGGTGAGTATCGGCGTCGGCTCTTTGTTCTTTTGACATTTTTTCTCCCTTTCATTTTTTCTTTTGTCCGGACTGCTCGCGGCTTACGGGATATATGAAACAGGGAAAATCGACTGTTCGGTCAAAAACAAGTGCGTTCTTGGGCAAGATCATTGGTCAAGGATCTATGCGAGATAGAACGGTGTGTCCTTTTGCGCCTCAACTCGGTGTAAAGGGAGAATATCTCACAAAGCTTCTACCTCTATTTCTCCGTTAGCGCGACCTCTTCTCTTCTCCAACAACACCTATTGCATCTTCCTTCTCAAACTCAAGCTTTTATCAAAGCGACGACGCCCCTCCCGTGCCACCTTTACCCCGCGAACATCGATCACCTGCACCCTCACCCATCGCCGATTTGTTCACAAGCCCACCAGCTACGCCTGATCTTAGCAAACCTCTACCACCGATTCAGCAACCTTTGTCTTCGGCCGAGAGCAGCAGTACTGTCCCGGAGAGCGACTCAGCTGCGTCATTTGCTGATAGTGAAGGATCATTCGCCGCAGACCGCACTGTCACTAGCGATCTTACGTCGTCGTCGCCCGAGCGAACCAACAAGGGTCCGAAGACGTCAGCAACTGCATCAAGAAAACGGAGAAGCATGAGTGTGAGCGAGGCCGATCTAAAGAAGATTATTCTAGCGGGTGGAAGTGGCTCGGGTGTAGATCGCGTCAGGTCTCCTTTGCATAAGGAGTGGGAGTCCGGTTCGGACTACAGCGGGATGGTGACAGATTTGAAAGGAGAGCTTTCGTCTCAGCTCGATCCTATATCTGCTTCATCTTTAGACCTCAAAGATCCTGCAACGCCCAAGAATGCTTCGTTTGATGCTGATCCAACAAGTAAGCTATCAGAGGCTCGAGATAAATTGCAAGATAAAATCAGTCGACCCCCGTTGCGGATGGTTTCTTCATCGCCAACTTCATCCACAACTCGGACACAGACGCCCTTACTGTCGATAGACACACGTCATTCGGCGGAAGACGCGACCACGTCATCATCGAAAGTCAACTCAGTCAGTGCTGTTGAAGTTCGTACGGGTTCAATTAGATTTGGCCCTCGGATGCCACGGCCAAGCTCGACCAATCTTTACCCTTCAGTAAACGGTATGCGCGATTCGTCCCGACTGCGGGTGCAGCACCGTTCAACGGCTTCGAGCTCCGAGCCTTCTCTTGTGCCGGCGCGAGAGGACGAATCTTCAAACCGCGAACGGGAGCAAAAGACTGTCCGACTCGTCCCGTCGTCGGCGTCAGTTGGGTGGCCAGAGGCGACGTCACCGGCACTTTCTCTGTGCACCAGCTCACAGACGGATTTGACGGAGGAGACTGAGAATGGAAGGGGCAACTCTCGGGAAGAGCCGGTTGACTTGGAAGCAAAGGGCAAGGATTGTGCGACGAAATGTTGGACTGAGGATGAGGACTTCCTGGATAAGGAGAAGATTGCCGAATGGCTCGGCGGACAGTGAGTAATCCTCTACAAACGTGTTCCGCTTCGAATGCGATGACTCACCATCCTGATCGCGTGTTGTTCAGTAAACCCGTGAATACAATTGCATTGCGATACTACATGGATTACTTCGACTTCGCGGGCCTGAGACTCGATGTTGCGTTTCGGCGTCTTTGTGCTAAACTGTATCTCAAGGCAGAGACTCAGCAAGTGGATCGGATCTTGGTAGAATTCAGTCGTCGTTACTGGGAAACAAATCCGAATACGGTATATGGAAGCGCAAGTACGTCTATATACTGAATTGTGCCATTGTGATGAATGACTCATCTGATCCAACGTTTAGGCGTCGTCCATGCTGTCTCTTACTCATTGCTACTTCTCAATACGGATTTACATGTGGCCGATCTCGCACAGCGCATGTCGAGAAGCCAATTCGTGCGAAACACACTCACCGCGATTCTTGACCAAATTAGGCCTAGTGGTCCTGGAAGGGCATCGACGCCCGAGTTGACACATGATGACGGTAGTAGCATTCGTGGAATTGGTTCGGATGGAAGCGAAGCTGGCGCCAGTACGTTAAGGAGTCGGGGTCAACGAAGTGGCAGCGTCACTAGCTGGAATAGTGTTTCTCGTGAGTTTGTGAACACGCCGGCGACGACGCCGAATAGCGGATCGTCCCAGACACAGCTCAACGGAAGCAATACTTCGGTGCACGAGCCTCGTGCGAAGCAAGCAGTTGCTCAATCGCCAGTCGTATACGGCCGGAACTTCGACAGCGATATGGAAAGTTTGTTGAAGGTGCGTGTGAACGATACTGCCACTTTCGGAGCGTGCTAGAGCTTAACGGATGACTTTGGCAGGAAATGTACACGGCGATTAAGCAGCAGCAGATTCTGCAGCCTCAGGGGCATGCGATGGAACGCCCATCGATGTCGTCCGGCTCTGGTGGCGCGCTTCTGCGTGCGGGGAGTCGGCGCGGACAGAATGATCGGGTGGCGAACCTCAAGAGAGGAAGCATGCGGGGTATCCAGTCCTTATTCACTGCGCACGCGGGTGGAAGTACACTTGGGAACAATGGAAGCCTCGACGGTCGGGTGAGCCCTGTACCAAGCTTCGCCAACTCCACTCACGAAGTGGGCATGAATGTGAGAGTTGCCCCCTTCCCCCTCTAACTCTTCTGGATTCTATTTCGATACTATCTTGCTGATTGCTCAATGATGCTCCGGTAGGCCTACGCTTCATCCAGCACGAACTTCCTGGCACCCACGCTGGGCTTCGCTTCGAATTTATCTCACACGATCATTCGTGAGACCCAGGAGGACGAAACTAGAAGCCAGCACAGCGATGAAACCGATTCGACGAGTGTTAGTATCACGGATGAGGAGCTCGCCTTACTTGGTGCACCATGGGCCAAAGAAGGCAATCTTTGTAAGAAGCACTACTGGGAATCTTTCGACAAGCGCGCAAAGAACGGGAAATGGATGGATGTATTTGTGGTCATTCAAAAGGGTGAACTGAATATGTTTATTTTTGGTGAGAGCGGCGGAGGCGGCACGATGGGTGTTGGTGGCGGTAATTGGCTGGTGAATTGAAAATTTTCGTCGCGTTTTCCAATGCAAACAAATACTGACTAGGGTTTCCTAACCAGAGTAACGCACAACCGGTTGGAACCGTCAACCTGGCACATTCGCTGACCCATACTTTGCCGCCGCCGGGCTATAATACCAAAAGGCCGCACTGTTTCGTGCTGCGCTGCCCGAATGGTGCCACGTACTTCTTCCAAGCCGGGACGGAAGAACTGGTGAATGAATGGATGTCCACATGCAACTATTGGGCAGCACGGACGAGCAAGGAGCCTCTTACAGGCGGCGTTTCCAACATGGAGTACGGGTGGAACAGGGTCGAGGATTTGGACGATGACCGGCCTTCATCCTCGAAGGACAACACTGATACTTTCAGTATGAGGAGCACGAGGAGTTGGCATAACAGCGTGAAAGACCAGTTTAGCTTGCGCATGGGGTCGGAGCGTGTGTTGATTCACGACTGGAAGCCGCCGATGCCTTCGACTGTGCCGAGTGCGCATGATGAGGAGACTCAACTTGAGGCGCTGCTAAAGCATATCGTATCGATGAAAGCCGAATTAGATAAACATAATTTACTGCAAAGACCGATGCAGCAGTTGGTCAGTCGCGTCTTCGCTTATGTCTTTATGATCCCACAGCTAATCCTTCCTTCCTATGAAACTCAGTATGCGCCTCGTTCGTCCAATGCTAACAAGGCGCATTCGAATTGGGAACGCAAGTCGCAGTATCTCCTAAGCGAGATTGTCAAGTACGAGTTGTACGTCGAGTCTCTTCGCCACGCTATCAAGCTCCGTTTGAAGAAGCGAGGCGAGAAGGCGCTGGAAAAGGCACTGGGCTCGGGCGGCGGGAGGATGGCAAAGTCTAGTCAAGACGATGAATCGTCTTCCAGGAAGTGGAGGGGATACCCAGAGGAGGACCCGATACCTGAAGGTGAAGAACCACCGCTGACGCCTGGGTTCGGGACTCACTCGCAGGAACGATCACGCGGACAAAGTGATCTTGATGGTCGGAGTAGGAGGTCTAGGTCGACTTCGAGACATCGAAGAGAGTGTGCAGAGGTCTGAGACGAAGATACAGCAAAGCCGTGTCAATGAAGCGGACTGTGTGCTCTATATGCGATTTTTTTCATCTGTAATTTATTTTTCGCCCCCTTCCTCGCGATATGTTCGTGATCCTTCATTAGGTACTTTCTTTTTGTTTGAAACTTTATACCATTACATCTTACGCATGTGCCCTTTCTTATAATATTCCTACGTATGATCCTCTTATGTCGAACAATTCCCGCAACTCTCGATCGATCCGATCGAATTACTTTTTCATGTACTTTTTCCATGTTTACGCGTTTCCTTTCTACGCACTGCCTCGTTCGTTATCCCTTTCCCCCTCTTTTTTTTCTTTCCTTTCGTTGATTTGAAAGTATTCGGTCTCACTATTGATAGACCGTTATGTCGATTCTTTTTAGGATGTTTCTGATGGATACCATTTGGTGCTTGTGCAAAAATAAACGCAGGAATACATCGTATGACTTGGTTATTTTGCATCATTCATGCATGTCTCTTTTTAACCCACATCTGGGCATTGTCAATGTCATGAACACGAGCACTGAGAACCTCACTAGGAAAATAAGCGCTCGTTGACGTAAGGATTTGTAAGTTACTTTAATACTTATCGCACACGGTCTATTTATATCTGCGTTATCGTCTATTCGTTTCCACGCTCCTCTCATCGTTGTCTCCTTGACTTTCCACATCGTTGTACACCGAAGCAGGTATCATGACCTCTATCGCGTCCGAAAAGACAGGTCTCTTGAACCGCGGTCGGAAGAAGTCACAGACGAAACCAGTCCTCGTCATCCACGGAGGAGCGTGGATGCTCTCGGGTGAACCTTCGACGCCGGAGCGGCAGGAGATGTTCAGGGGGAAGCTACGGGAGGCGCTGGTGAAGGGACATGAAGTGCTGCAGGCGGGCGGAGAGGCTATGGACGCTGCTGTCGCTGCCGTCAATGTGATGGAAGGTAGATCATGACGATGCCAGTGGGCGATGTTGGGTTCTGGATTCTGAGGACGTTCAAGTTGTGTCTTATCGTTCGTTCTCATAGACTGTCCTCTCTTCAACTCGGGAAAGGGAGCGGTCTTTAACCAAGATGGCAAGGTGCGTTTGCGTGTATCTCTCGTTGACATAGTAGGTGATTCTCTGATTGACGGATTCTCGAACCCAACAGAACGAACTCGAGAGCTCTATCATGCTTTCCAAACCACCTGCGTCCCATCCAGAAATCCCGCCCAACAGGCGTGGACTGAGCCTCACGCTCCTCACAGCAACGCGCAACCCCTCCAGTACCGCTCGTCTCCTCTACCTCTCCCCCTCGACCATCCCACACCCATTCGTCTCCGGCCCAACAGCGGAGAAAGCCGCACGATCTCTGGGAGACGTACCCGTCGACGCGTCGTATTTCTACACAGAGTCGCGGTGGCGGGAACATAGACGAGGGATGGGTCTTCCCGAAGAGCCGTTGCCTTATCCTCCCGGCGATGACTCTGAGGAGTACCCCGTCGTGCTGGACGAGATCGTCCCGAAAGGGACGGTGGGCGCCGTCGCGTTGGACGCGAACGGGTGCATTGCGGCGGTCACGTCCACGGGGGGTCGGACGAATAAGATGGCGGGGAGGATTGGGGATACGCCCCATATGGGGTCTGGGTTCTGGGCGGAGGAGTGGAGGGTGAGAGGGGTGTTGAGGAGGGCTTGGAGGAGGGTTTGGAAGAAGGGGACGGTGAGAGCCGTTGGGGTTTCTGGAACTGGGGATGGAGACGTGAGTTTGATGCATACTTTTTTGTCCCCTCTTTCATCCTGTCCGTTGCTGATGATGTTGATTCGTGCGTAGTATTATATTCGGTACAATGCAGCGGCGAGTATCGCGGACCGAATGAAGTTTCTTGGGGAAGATGTTGGAAAGGCTTCCGCGAAGGTCATTAAAGTGTTGGGTGATAACGAAGGAGTAGGAGGTGTGATTGTCCTAGATTCTGAAGGCAACTGTGAGTCTTGTTTCGTCGAGTTCTTGCTGAATTTTACTGAGATGTTATTTATATAGACGCTTTACCGATGAACACCACTGGCATGCATAGAGGTGTGATTACTACAGACGGGATTCCAAGAGTAGCTGTCTTCAAAGACGACGAACTTCAATAAATCAGTGATTATCAAGCTATCATTTTGTGGATTTATATGACTTGAGGTATTGATGTTCTGGATCTCTTCGATAAATATTGCTGAGAGCAATTCTGCTGGCCGTCAAGCAATTGATAATATCAACGAAGTTTGAATGCACCATAGTAGTTGCACTCCAGGTCGAAGCCCTTGATAGAGCCATTTTTAGACGGCAATGTCGTGGGATAGGAGTTCCTTGTGTTTGGGGAATGCTCACAGGATCCACTGGCAGTTAATGAACAACGGAGCAACACATTTAGACCTTTTTATTTAAAAAGCGGACACCCGTCTGAAGTCGCAGGTCTCACCTATCCCAGAGACTATGACCACGTACGAAGAAGCGCGCAGGGTCCTGTATAGCGAGGGCGAAAAGCAGAGGAGGAAGGTCCTTGGAGATGCTCAGGTTGACAAATGTAAGATGATGAATGTATATTGCCTTGACGTGCACTGTATTGAGAATCCCCGGATTAGCATTGGCAAATTTGAGCGACTTTGCGCGGGCAGGCCAAGAGCTTGTAACAGAGAACGCTTGGTAGGCATCGATGCCTCCATTCCTTGACAAAGCCACAGAGCCAGCTTACCGACGATTTTAACTTGCAAGGGGTACGATATGGACTCGACCGGGACTTTCGCACAAGTACAGATCTCTTGTTTCGATGTCAGTCCTCTGTGCCATGGGCAAGCAGACAGAGCTTGCGTCGCATGTCAAAGGAGCGCTAACCAATGGATGGACTGAAGACGAGTTGAAGTACGTTCATAGCTAGACGTCCATCTAACTTTCTGAGACATTTTTTTTTTTGGTTTCTCTAGAGAAGTGTTTCTGCAAGTGATGGTTTATTGCGGAGCACCGGTGGGCATGGAGTCGTTCCGCACTGCAGATAAAGCTATAAAGGAATGGAAAGCAGAGCATCAGTAGTAAATTTAAAGTATGGGAGCTGACTTGAAAGTAAAATCGATGTTATAGTATAGTCAAAGTTATGAAAGGGAATGTGTTGTTCATCGCCGTCGTTGTCGTTGACGAAGCCAGGATTGTGATCGCCGCGCTTTGGCTCAATGGCTGCTTGCAGCTTTGGCGCGCGCGTTGCTTCAACTCTCCCTCATGCCATGACCTCTAGGTCGCTGCCCTCCGCACACAAAACGCTTCTCACTAAGCTTACCCTTGGGCTCCATGCTTTTATAACATTATTTCTTCTGTCAACCACCTTTCTTCCATCTTTCGATTCCTCTGCCGAGCTCGTCGTCGATTCCAAATGGCAGGTTCCATTCCTACGCTGGGATGTGTTCCACTTTTTGCACATCGCTAGGAATGGCTATACTTATGAGCATGAATACGCGTTCTTCCCTGGAGTGCCTATGCTCATGCGCTTTGGTGCAAAAATCCTAGGCATGTGGGGCTCGGGGGGATCGAATAGCAGCGTCGCACTGTTCATCGTGTCGGGTTGGCTGGCGTCAATGGGAATAGGAATCGCAGCTGTGCATACACTGTACGACCTCACGGAGGTATACTTCCAAAGCCCTTGCATGGCCTTGCTTGTCTCGCTTCTATCATTGCTCTCGTCCAGTCCAGCGACGCTCCGGGCTGCCTCGTATGCCGAACCGTTCTTTGCATACTTCTCGTACAAAGGTGTGTGCACGAGATTCGTGTTATGCCAAGGTTTTGAACTGACGTTGGGTTTAGGGATGTTGTATTGTGCTAAGAATAATTTTATCTACGCCACCATAGCTTTCATGTTTGCTGGTGCATTTCGGTCGAATGGGATCGTACTTTCCGGGTTTATCGTATGGGGCATGCTTGTCGAACCTATCTTGCTGAGTGTCATTTCCCAAACCAACATACGACATGCATTGAAACCGTCGAGGATTGCAGCATCTGTTTTACTATCTTTCTTTACAACAATTCCTTTCGGGATACATCAATACAACGGGTTCAAGGACTTCTGCCAGGTGCCGGCACATATTCGACGTCCATGGTGCGACAGATCAGTTCCCTTAATCTACTCCTTCGTCCAATCCGAGTATTGGGATGTAGGACTTTTTCGATACTGGACCCTCCAGCAACTCCCTAACTTCTTACTCGCGGCTCCAGTACTCTCGCTATTGTTGTACTGTTCCGGTCGCGACATTTGGCGAATAACCAAATTAGCGTATTTCGTCAATTCCAACTCGGACGGTACCGCCAAACGCACAGAGCTGCAGAGGGCTATCCGATTTATGCCTCATGCCATTCACGCTCTGGCCCTCAGCATTATGCTCCTAATTGGTGCCCATACACAAATTGCACTTCGATTCGCTTGTGCATTGCCTTTCACGTATTGGTCTGCAGCCAGTCTGTTTGTGGGCAGCTCAAGCAACGGGAGTAGCAATTTATCTTTAGGAAAGCTACCCTTGGCGGCTAAGTTATGGGTTAGCTGGAGCGTTCTGTGGGGTGCCATTTCTTTGATTGCATGGGGTATTTTTCTACCCCCGGCATAACGTATGCTCGCCATTTCAGTGGTTTCACCGCGACCTGGACTTGCACGTACTTCAACATCTGGAGATGAATGTGGAAGGACGACGGTGACGTAACTCAAGAATTTAGCGACGCTTCAGTTACCAGCCAACGCTGGGAAAAATTATTTACGAGCGTGTAACATGTGATGATGCGCATTAAATTTATCGATGACTTACTATCATGCGCCCCCTTTTTAAACCGCCCCCTTCTTAAACTTTTCGCCCCCCAGCCCTTTCCCGGTAACAAACGTAGCTTCAAAAAATTCATACGTATAAACAACTTTGAATGAATGTGAATTGCGCAAAAATAATGATAAAAATTGAATCCGAATGAGAGAAATGGTGCATATAAGCACTTTAAAACAGGGGGGAATTCTTTCGGAACACTTAGAGGGTGTAAAACTGAGTATTTTCCCCCGAAAACTCCACTGCATATAGATATAGTGCACATTCACCTACCATGTTCACCCGAGGCTGTCATATTCAGTTGGTGAATTGGAATCGTGAAGAGGAGGATTGGAGGGAAGAGGAGAGTGACAGTTGTTCCGATTTGCCGATCCCGTGACATTTTCCTCTCCTGCAACTTCGTGCTGTTCCCTGAAGTTTCCGCTGTGACCCGGTGTGACCCATAGTTTAAACACCCTCCCATTTCTCCCCCGCCGATTTCCTCAATATTTTCTCTTACAAAAAAATCTGATCTTTTTTCATAGCCTAGATACACTTGTAAAGAACGCTCAGGAAAAAAACTGGAGGGATCTGTCGAGCGAAGGAGTAGTGGGAGGCAAGGGGGGGAAAAAGTTTAAAGAGGGGGCGCATGATAGTATCAATACCAATACCTTGGATTAGCTCGTGCGTGTGTGAATCCGCGATTATATATCCTCCTGGAATCGAAAGTCATATAGAATGGCTGCGGTCGCTAGCATTGCCTGAACGACTCTCAACCTTCGTCTCACGCCTTCACGTCGAGATGTCGGTCGATAAACAGTGGGATAATCTGCCTTCATTCGATGACTTGCCAAGCTTCAAACACCTTTCTGGCTGTGCTTGGGATGTCTGGGGGAAAGGTGACGAGCTCGGGACTGTGAATTTACTTACAAGAGACGTTGTGAAGGAAGCCGCGAAGGAGATCAGGCAAGTTTTTATGAGCTTATTCGAATTAAATAATGGGGCTAAGCTCTAATATTTCAGAACAGGGAAGTCAGTCAGCCTGAACTGGTGAGTGAACATATCGTCCCAAGGAGCCCAGAGCCTTTCAAACTCTATCGTGCCTCTTAAGGCCAATCCAGTTTCCTGAGAAGGTACGATGACTTTGACGCGGGCCCATTTCTTTATGTTCTGAACCCATCAATCGCACCAGCCAGTTTTCAAGCGTAAACCTCCCCGTGTTGAGACGATAAAACGCACTCCAGACACTCGATCTCGCGACGATGAGATTCATATGGTAAGTAATAGTATTCTAAAGTATGATTCTGGAAGCTGACTGGAATGAAGAATACACAATCTGGGAGTCAATGGGACGGCTTGAAACATTGTGGTGTCAATGTTGAAGGCCGCGGAGTCTATTATCAGAAGTGTGTTTTTCCCCTCTTACTCGTAAATTTTATCTCGCTCATACTGTGACGATGCCTCTTCCAGCACAGAGAGTGCAGATATCAAGGGCGGTCAACTGATAATACCGGATCCGACAAACATTGACAAAGGCCTAATCAAGCTTGGAGTTCACAGTGAGCATGTTTCTCTCCGTTCATACATTATACCATAACTCGGTCTAACGTTACCTTTCAAGACTGGGCTCAACACGGGATAAGCGGCAGAGGTGTACTTCTTGACCTCGTTCGCTACTTCACTCGGGATGGCCAAGCACTCTCTTACGACCCATGGACATCGCATGGGATTACTGTATCTGATTTAGAAAGCTGTGCGAAGGCTCAAGGCGTCACCTTCCGGAAGGCGGATATCCTCCTTATTCGCGCCGGCTTTACTAAGAAGTACTATGAGTGCAGTCCGGAAGAGAAAGACTCGCTGTCGGAACGCGCTGAGACTTTGTGAGTAGTGCTTGCAAGTCTTGAAAAAAGGTTTTTACTCTGACTACGGATATATCAATTTGCAGCGGTGGTATCGAACAATCGGAGGCGATGAAGCGATTTTTATGGTGAATACATTCGTCGTCTTTCATTCATGTTGTAGCTCCTACTTAGCAAATCGTATTCAAAAAGGAACAACCACTTCGCAGCTGTTGCTTCTGATCAGCCTGCTCTTGAGGTACAGATCTCGCCTACCATGTAACCATTAGCTGATGTTTACTCATAGCGGTGGCCAGCCGCTGAAGGACAGATTCTTATGCATCAAGTATGTCGGCGTTGCCTTTGAAATGTTACTGCGTGACCGGCCTACTAACGAGTTTCTCCCAGACCATCTTAGGGTACGACATAATTTTAATGTGTGAATAAGTGCTGACATGATACAACTCGAAGACTATGGGGCATGCCGATGGGTGAGCACTACTTTTGTCGACATTTTTTTTTGGTTGCATACTCACTTTGAGTATATCAATTAAGGCGAATTCTTTGACCTTGAAAGACTTTCAGAGGTTTGCGCGGGAACTGGGCGGTATATTTTCTTTTTTAACTCCTTACCATTGAACATGTAAGCCGAAGAAGTCATTTTGTCAACATAAAAGTCTCCTTACCCCAGTTTGTTCTTCCAGCCTTGGAGGAGTGGCAAGCCCACCCAATGCAGCAGTACGCATCTTCCATTCATCTGTGTTGCTTTATTCTGTCTCAACTCTTTGTATCCAGGCTTACTTCTAAGATCTTGAACGGGAAAAAATCCCAGCTTTTCATCGAAGGCGGATCAATTAGTAATTTACTCAGAGAATGGAGGGCGGTGTGGTCCTTTTGGTCTAATATCGCGAAAGTATATAGGTGAAATGAACGGAATTCGTATTACTTCTGAGAGGATAGAAAACCCGTCGTGATGCACGTTTTACGGTTTTGCCTTGTAATTACTTATGAGATGGATTTTGCTCGTACTGAATGGATGGCGCCAGTACCAAAATACTGTATAAAGGCAGTCACATAGAAAAATCCATGGTCCCAGAATCTGGCAGACAAAGATTGATAAAGACCTGTTCAGGTTGCGTGCATTTCCGGCCAACGCCGTGTTCTAGCTTTTCGCATCACAATGGAAGGAAGGAAACCCGGACACCGGCAATATCCTACCACAAAAAAATAGATAAATCACAAAAATATTCATGCGTATATGTATACCTTCAAAATCTAACTGTATGCGAATTTTTTGAACAAATCAACAAGAATTGCGCGGTTTACATGGCACCGAATGCGAAAATTGGGTATTTGAAGACTCATCTGCACCTTTCGAAAGCTTACACAGAACAAAGTTCTTAAACTTTCTGCGCAAAATTAACTTCGACTGAAAGCTTAGAGGCAAGAACATCTACTGTATTGAAAAAAACGCAAAACTTTTCGAGTTAGTTCAACGTACAGGAGTATCTAGTCGAACCTGAGCAATAAAAGGGCTGTGATGTATCGATCGTGAGTGGTACGCCGGCGTGAGCCTCCCTCCGCTTTTCTCCAACGAATCGGATTATACCGAGTTCACATACGTAGCCAGATGTCCCATGAGGGCAGCGTCCCTGACATCCACACTTCATACCCCCCAAAATTGTCATGATCAATCACCATCTCCTACAAGAATTCAGTCTTGAATCATCAGCATTAGCGTGATTCTTGAAATCATTACCTCAGGCCTTTCCAATAGAAAGTCAAGGCGATGCCCTGGGATTGCAACCACGTTTGTGGTTCCTTAACCCTTACTCGGCAAATAAAACGATCGTTTATTCGGAACAAAATAGCAAGAGGCCGTAAAAATTGGAAGGCCACATGCTTACGTCGACTAGTAATAGGAGCGTCATCATTGGGTCCGCTTGACAACGCACAAAGGAAGAAGCATTAGCACAATGAAGCTTGGGGCGGGCTTACTCTATTCGTTGAAAATTTCTTGTATTCTCCGCCCCATACTGCCTGAAAATAGGAAACAATGGGCGTCGCTAGTCGTAACACGAGGCACTCGGGATAAAAGGACGGTCAACCCAAGTTACAAGCACACCCCTTGAACAAGTAACCCCCCTTCGTCAAGTAGTACCTCAACCACGATCATCACATGTACATTCTCATCGTGCGTGACAACATCGGTCCTCCCGACGCTGAGGGTATCATGCCCTATAATCCAGACATCGTGCTGGACACAACACCCACTGCGCCGATAGACTTGGAAGCCAATGGCGTGGTCTTATCTGACGAAGCGACGGACCAAGAGCCAGAGCAACAAGATTTGGCCGAACACCACTCAGATAACTCGTGCTGTTCGGACTGTTACTCATTTACTTGCGACTGCTCGGATTGGTCCGAGTCACCGAGCCAGTCCTCCTTGCCCAGTGTTCCGGGCCAGTCCTTCTCACCAACCCCACCGTCCTCCCCTCAGGCCTCTCCATTGATGTTGGACTATATTTGGCCGATCACATCGACAAATTCTATAGCATATTCGGATGTTCAAAGCTGGGATGATGAGTCCGACTATGATGAGGACTCTGACGATGGCGAAGGGCCAGTTCAGGAATTCCCTGAACAACCATCCAATATAAGAGGAGATGCACCGGCATCTCCACACAGTACGGAAGACACCTGGGACACCGCCAGCTATACGTCGGAGGATGACCAGGGATCCTTCTATGACACCGACGATGAGTCGTACGGGAGCGAATTCGAGGCGGATTTCCAATCCACCGTAAGTAATGGCGCACCTTCTTCAATGTTCCATCTACTAACCCATGCTCTCCAATCCCTCTAGTCTAGCCTATTCGAAAGGGAGTACGAAGCTGCTCATATGCTACTCCAGCTACGCGAGTGGGTCGCCGTTCAGGCATTGCTCGAAATGAGGAACCTTCGCACCGTGGATGCCGCCCAGGCGTTGATTCAGTTTTCCTTGACTTCCTAAGGAAAACGTACGTCGATATATGATTATTTCGTATGCACGCTTTCATCCTGATACCCTTTCTTATAGGCCTGGCGTTATCGCTATCTGCAGTATCGTCTATCGGTGTTCCAGTTGGCGGATTATGATTGAAAAGCATGTTGTATGTGATATATAAATTCTGTTAAACGCGACTGCCTGTAGAAAAAAAAGTCTGTTACTTCTTCTCCACATTGTATACTAAAAAAAAGTCGACGTACGGTGATTATCTCGCACGGTTGCCGATAGCGTAGCATTATGTTCAATTTTATAGTCCTCTTGTATGCTATTCGTTGCGAGCTTATCCAGTGCCAAACAAGATCATGTGTGTGCACCGGATATTTGAGACATAAACCACAAGATGCTCCATCTCTGAAATGCATTGCTGCTAATGATAATGCACCTATCGGAACATGAACAACTAAGTAAACAATAAATCTCAAGTCACGTACCGTGAGTCCACCACATATCTTAGTCGCAAGAAATGTTCCTCCCGCCGCATACATGCAAGGCAGAGAAGCCGTATGCGCCCTGCGACATAGTCTACGCCAACATGGACCAAAACCTATGGCAATCGAGGACGGACTTCGACGAAGAGTATCTTCTGATAGGTAGTATAGTGCAAGATAAGTTCACTGGATAATGATGAGTACGTTGGAACGAATGGATATACACAAACTCACGTACCATTTGCTCGTTTTATAACATACAAGCAACCCTTTTTCTTGCCTCAACGTCATTGAATATCCTGTAGGCATTGCAAGCCCCTTCCATATGGCAGAGTTCTTTCCAGTCGTGTCTCCTGCCGACCACGAGTTTTTTTACGGGAGTAGTCGACTTGAGGTGGCTTTATCAGCCAAAATCGAGCGGATTGATCACTTATCAGAAGCTCAGGGAGGAAGTACAAGCCACCTCTACGACCGAGCGATGCGAGCATGCTGGATGTCCTTAGCGGAACACGCTTGGGAGCCTACACGTATATACGCATACAGTACGAATGGGACCTCTCAACTGGATCACAAAATAGGCCTTTTTCGCTCCTTCTGTGCTCCTGAAAGACTGTTGCAAAGCCTAAGGCCGATATCAGTGGATTCTTCCAAGTTTCCCTTGTAAAGCGGTCACATACCATTCTTTCCATTTATTGGACTCTCTGAAGTTAACTCGAGATTGGTTAGTTCTCCTACGACCCACACGTTTCCCAAGAACAGGGCTAGGTAAGTTAGCGAAAGAGGAGGGGACAGGAAAGGTTACATTGATCAAGATTCTGGTCGCTTGAAGCGATCCCTTCTCCAAAGCGCCGGAGTGCTCGATACAGTATGGCCGGTGTCGAGCACTGCCATGACTTTATCGCTCTGGACGGTGTCAATGTGCTTTGACATGGGTACTGTTACTTTCAAGAGGAGAACGAGCAAAGTCGTAAACAGCAAGGCAAACATGAAATCGATGAAGAAAATTGACGCATGAACCAGTCGATGATGTCGATCGTGATGCGCATTCGAATCTCAGTCCGGGTCGAGTTGACGAACACCGAGCTTGACTCTCGCCATTCAATCCTTCCATCCGACTGACTTGAACTATAGCACGCTCAGTCGGTCGGTCAATAACGCATGGTTCACTGCTCATACAATTCCTGCGCACCACTTCGCGTAACATTACAAAGCCAGCATGGTTCCACTCTCAGCGCCGTACGCTCATTCGCCTCGCAGATGCCAAGATACAGTCCTATCACTCTTTTTAATTCCCAACGATTGTTTTCGAGGTGCACATTGATATTTTGCGAATAGTACACTGCAAGGGCAGTCGCAGAAGGTGCGGGCAGGAATGGGCATGTCAAGTCTCTCGAGAACACCGCGGCTCCTCTCGACCTCAAACTCGCTACGCCAAAAGCGTTGGGTGGAACTGGTGAGGGACATAACCCCGAGCAACTCTTTGCACTAGGATACGCCTGTAGGTCACTCATATCAAATAGTAACAGATGGGCTGTTTTATTAAATGCACATTACTTCTCTTACGGTCTATAGCTTGCTTCCTCGGCGCGCTTCAAGCTGTAGCTAAAAAGGCAGCCAAACGTGACGCAGCAGCTAAAGCTAAGATCCATACGGAAGTACACATCGGTACGCCTGAAGGATCAGAGGGACTTACTGTGAATGCGGGTCTCGAGGTCGAGGGTGTACAGGATGACAAGCTGATCCAGCAGGCGCACGAGGTGAGTGAATGGTTTATTTGATTTTCTTTTGATGCAGTAAGCTGAATTCCTGTTCATAACCCAGTTTTGCCCGTACAGCCGAATCTTGAAGCACGGTGCAGTAGTGACCGTCTCCAAAGCCTAACTTTACTTGCAGATAGGTCTAAAGAGTTGCATTGGGACGACTCGATTTGGAAAAAAAAACCAATATATTATGTGTTGCGAAAGCAACCTGTATTTACAAAATCCTATCAGGACGCACGCTGACCGTTCTGAGGAACAAGAATCGTACGGAGCGCAGTCTTCGTCCAAGACACGTTTACTTCTTGGGCAGATACGAAAGCCGCGATTAATTGACTTCTGAATTCAGGTCTAAGTGTAACATCCTTCACGAACATCTCACCCAACGACGGAATTACAGTCTTGCCCGAGTCTGGGCTGGTTTCGTAATGGGACACCATTGCTGGAGTTGTGACGCGCAAGCTACCTCGTCTCTGCGTCTTCCATTTGACGGTTGAATGGGATATACCAATACGTGGAAATCCAACGGTACGCGAACGTGGTAGAAAAACCCGTGCGTACGACTTCGGTGATGACCGTGACTTCATCATCAACTTTTGAGTTGGGAGGCAGCTTAAGAAGGTCGAGAGCTGATGCGGTAGAAGATCTCGAATTAATTGCTAGCTGCGCACAAATGTACACATTTACGTAATCAGCAAGTATTGTGGCGGCAATAATATAGTTTGTCGATTTTGATGACATAAATCTTATCAAGCTTGCTCAGCTTCGAAGCAAAATATCAGATTGTGACTCAGCTCGCGCACCTTCACTCAAGTTGACGAGGCGGACTACTGTGACTATCCTCCAGACTTATCTTCGACTCAAGGGCTACAGGCTCAAGACTTTTGGCATAACCTGAAAAGTTACTGAGTAGTAAGTACCGACAAAATGAAAGAGTTTTCTTCCGGCGGTCGGGTATCGGGCATGACCAAATATAGCCGAAGGCAGAGGGACTCAAAAGGACTCAGACAACTCACGCTGCGATTGATCATGCTCTTTATCACATCACCATATACATGACTAAGTCTCTTCGTTTCGCTGCATATAAAAGACTATTCGTTACAATGCTCAATCCAACATCAACATCCTCCGAGAGAAATCAAGTTTCTCCCTTCAGTCTACACCCCGAATCTTGAGCTTTCCGTCTTTACGATGTCAAACGCAAATGCAAAACTATTCCAGCCTATCCGGGTCGGAAAAATGCAGCTGTCTCATCGTGTTGTTCTTGCGCCATTGACACGTTTTAGAGCGACGGACAGCCATGTACCAACAGATATAATGATTGATTACTATGCTCAGCGTGCAAGCACTCCCGGCACCTTGCTCATCTCCGAGGCGACGTTTGTCTCACCCCAGGCTGGTGGATACAATAATGCCCCGGGGATCTGGAGTGACGAGCAGGTTGAAGCGTGGAAGAAGGTTCGCCTGAATACTTTGCATGGTATTCCTTCGTATAATTAATGACTTCATGGCAGGTGACGGACGCGGTTCACGCTCAGGGATCCTACATCTTCATGCAGCTCTGGCATCTTGGTCGCACAGCAGACGCTTCAATACTTGGCAAACCCGATTCACCGGAGAACCCAGGAGGACCCTACAAGCCTGTTGGGCCGTCCAACATACCACTTCCAGAAAAACCAGACAGTCCCGTGCACGCCTTGACGCACGAAGAGGTCATCCAGACTATTGAGGATCACAGGAAGGCTGCCTACAACGCCGTACACAGAGCCGGTTTTGATGGCGTAGAAGTGCATGGTGCCCATGGATACCTTATCGATCAGTTTTTGCAAGATACGTCGAATCAGCGCACAGACGAGTGGGGTGGAAGTATTGCGAAACGGAGTCGGTTCGGGTTGGAACTTATGAAGGCCGTCGTCGAAGCTGTTGGAGAGGAGAAGGCCTCGATACGTCTGAGCCCCTTCAATGCTATTCAAGGTGCGTATTTTTCGGTCGATAATTTCTTGTCTGTTAATTAAGCTTGACCTCCAAGGTATGCACATGAAGCATCCCCAACCTCAGTTTGCCCACTTTGTCAGTCTTCTCCGCGAGGCTTACCCTCGACTGGCATACCTTCACGTCGTCGAGCCACGTATGTCGGGTGTCTTTGAGAGAGAGGTTTTAGATTGGGAATCAAACGACTTCTTGCGTGCTCTGTGGAAGGGTCCAGAAAGCGAGGCGAATGGCTCTGTGTTCCTCAGTGCTGGGGGCTATACGATCAATTCAGCGGTACAAGATGCGGACTCCAAGGGGGATCTTATAGTATTCGGGCGAGCCTATATCCCAAATGTATGTTTATCAGCTGAAGAAATCCTCAAACTCACGCTCATTTCTTGTCACTGTAGCCCGACCTCCCCGCTCGACTCAAGAAGGGTTTACCTCTCACGCCATACGATCGTAACACATTTTACTCGGCGAAGGTATCTGAAGGTTACAGCGATTATGCGTTCGCTGATGCCGACTCTGAGGCTCACTATAAGGCGAACAGGAAGTCATCGTTGTGAGGGAAAGGCCAAGGTAGTGATGCTTCGGTTTATTTTCGCTTTGGAATAGATTTGGTATGTATCTTTAGAGTGCGCACGATTGCTATCTGTTTATGGATGCTATGTACGATTGATGTTGGCGTTCACAACGAGCGTGTTTGCTGTATATTTACCTTGAAAGACTGAGCACAACACTGTATCAGCGGCAGAGGAGTTCCTGACCCTGTTCGCCACGACATTCGAGGTGGCCAAGTGCTTCCTTACGACCCACGGACACCGCAATGGAATCGGATTTGGGAGCGTGCGCTCGGGTTCAAGGCGTCACCCTTTGGGAAGTCGATATCTGTGCCGGATTTATCAAATCGAAAAGTACTACGAATACGGTCCGGAGGAGAAACACTCGTTGCCGCAATGCGCTCGGATTTTGTGAGTAACACCTACAACTCTTATAAAAAGCTTCATACTCTAACTTCGAAGATATTATTTGTTAGCTTTTGTATCGAACCATCTGAAGAGATGAACCAGTTCATGTGGTAAATACATCAATAACTCTTTCAGATTGCAACCGCCTCTATTTATCAATCTCTCAAGGAACAACTTCTTTGCAGGTGTTGTATCTAGTCAGCAAAGGTATACACCTTAAACTCCTTGCGACTACCATCTAACGTCTATATTGAAGCGACGGCCAACAGCAGCAGAACAGATACAAAAAGGTTCGATCGCGCCTTTTGACGAAACTTTCCGAGCCTTGTGGATAGGTCAAAGACACGTTCGCGTATGTTTCAGAAGTCAACAAACGCGATCGCGATGTCTAACTGCAACTACCAGGCCGCGACTCAGGCATCTAATAAGACGGGTCTAAGATTCAAATTCTATCAGTCCATTATTATGAACCTCTTTCATCTTGAATAAGCCACGCTAGAACCATGACGATGGAACTTACAAGTCGGTGATTGATCACCACAGCTTTGAGAGGTATGGAACATCGGTTTGAATGGAAAGAGGTTCATGCACTGTCCTACTCATAATTACTTTCAAGTTCAGCCCTTGCTCAAATTTAACGAGATATTCCCAAGCTTGGTGATGGCTCGTGCGGCTTTGCTCGTCTATTCCACTGGTACCATCGCGAATACTCCGATCTAACCGCCTCAGACCCTCCTGACCCCGAGATAAAATTATGTCTCTGCTGCGGCGCTCGGCGCTCACATACCTTCCCTATTGGATTTTTGCCAACGAGAGCGAGTGTCCCCCCTCCCCCCCTCTCTCAGAAATATTATGGCAATGGCGTCATCACAGTGCTATTTTCAAGTAGGTCGAAATAATACTCTTATTTCCAACGTTGCTCGAGAAGGTCGTGAAGAAACACACACCTCGGATTCTCACGTTTGTCCGAGCTGTAAAGAATGAACATGTGAGCATATTCAGTCAATGTTTAATTGGACAGATACAAAAACCGTGTCTGACTGACTTCGAGCTGAGCGGCTTAACGTTGAGTTTGGTGGAAGCAGGCGGAGTAGCCGTAGCATGAAATCGTGGATAACTATTGCTCTTTTCTATCCCCGCGTATTCTATTACTACTTTGGTACTTTCTTCTGCAAGATCCATTGACTTTTTTTTCACGCCTGGTTGTTTCATGTATTTTAGTCCTTCAATGACCAATATCAGGCTTTGGAGACGTTCGCCATTGCACTATGCTTCAAGTTCCGATTTTACTACACGAATTTTATTCTATTGAAATGTCTCCCTGCTTTTTTTATAGCGCTGACTCGGACTGCAACTTTCTTTCGAGCGTCTTCTTTTCCAGGATTGCGAGAAACGATTTGCCTATTTGGATTTCAAAAACTATACAGCTACAGGTGAATCGCGTGACCTCAACAATCCGGGCCGACACACTGCCGACAGCTTTGAAAGACATACCTTCCTCACTCCGAGTCACTGACTGTGCCAATCGAATGCTCGGCCCAAGAAGATGCTCGCTATAATTCTGTCAGCGCGGGTGCGGGCATACTGTACGAGGAAGCTCTCGGTCCCCAACGGCGTGGCCAATGAACCTTGGCTGAAGGGTCGTCCCGGAATGGTCAAATGCTCTATCGCCATCGCTAACCTCGAGGTTCAGCAATCGCATATGCGCAATTCGTGCATTCGCAGTCGGGCCCTGTTTGAGAACATAACAAGCCACGCATTGCAAAGAACGGTACGCAGCCCATTTATAAGGAGTTCGTATCCATCTGAACGAGTTGTTCCACGACGACCTTAGGCTTGGGAGAGTCTTTCAGAATCGGAGAAGGAGAGAAAATGGCCTATTTTGTGATCCAGTTGCGAGGTCCCATTCGTAGTGCACGCGTATATACGTGTAGGCTCCCAAGCGTATTCCACTAAGGACATCCAGCATGCTCGCATCGCTCGGTCGTGGTCGTTTCTGTCGTTGAGGAAGCTCGTACTTCCTCCCTGAGCTTCTGATATTGAATCGAATCGCTCGAATTTGGCTGATAAAGCCACATCAAGTCGGCTTATACCGTAATTTTCACTCTCATGGTCGGCAGGAGACACAATCGGAAAGATTTCTGCCATATATAGGGGCTTGCAATGCCTACTGGATATTCAATGACGTTGGGGTAGGAAAAAAGGGTTGCTTGTATGCTATAAAACGAGCAAATGGTACGTGAGTTTGTGTATATCCATTCGTACCAACGTACTCATCATCGTTCAGTGAACTCATCTTGCTCTATACGACCTATCAGAAGATACCCTTCGTCGAAGTCCGTCGATTGCCATAGGTTTTGGTCCATGTTGGCATAGACTATGTCGCAGAGCGCATACGGCTTCTCTGCCTTGCATGTATGCGACGGGGGAGAACGTTCATTACGACCAGGCTATGTTGGTTGGAGGTGGACTCACAGTACGTGACTTGAGATTTATTGTTTTTACTTGGTTGTTCATGTTTCAATAGGTGTATTAGCAGCGATGCATTTCAGAGATGGAGCATCTTGTCTCACATGTACGGTGCACACACATGATCTTGTGTAACATTGGATAAGCTCGCAACGAATAGCATATAAGAGGACCATAAAATTGAACATAATGCTACGCATTCGGCAACCGAGCGAGACAATCACCGTACGTCGACTCTTTTTAGTATACAACGTGGGGAAGAAGTAACAAACTTTTATTTATTTTCTACAGGCAGTCACGTTTAACAGAATTTATATATCACATACAACATGCTTTCAACCATAATCCGCCAACTGGAACACCGATAGACGATACTGCAGATAGCGATAACGCCAGGCCTGAAAGAAAGGGTATCAGGACAAAGACATGCATACCAAATAATCATATATCGACGTACGCATTCCTTAGGAAGTCAAGGAAAACTGAATCAATGCCTGGGCGGCATCCACGGTGCGAAGGTTCCTCATTTCGAGCAATGCCTGAACGGCGACCCACTCGCGTAGCTGGAGTAGCATATGAGAAGCTTCGTACTCCCTTTCGAGTAGGCTAGACTAGAGGGATTGGAGAGCATGGGTTAGTAGATGGAACATTGAAGAAGGTGCGCCATTACTTACGGTGGATTGGAAATCCGCCTCGAATTCGCTCCCGTACGACTCATCGTCGGTGTCATAGAAGGATCCCTGGTCATCCTCCGACGTATAGCTGGCGGTGTCCCAGGTGTCTTCCGTACTGTGTGGAGATGCCGGTGCATCTCCTGTACCATTGGATGGATGTTCAGGGAATTCCTGAACTGGCCCTTCGCCATCGTCAGAGTCCTCATTGTAGTCGGACTCGTCGTCCCAGCTTTGAATGTCCGAATATGCCATAGAATTTGTCGATGTGATCGGCCAAATATAGGACAACATCATTGGAGAGGCCTGAGGGGAGGACGGTGGGGTTGGTGAGAAAGACTGGCCCGGAACGCTGGGCAGGGAGGACTGGCTCGGTGACTCGGACCAATCCGAGCAGTCGCAGGTAAACGAGTAGCAGTCCGAGCAGCACGAGTTATCTGTGTGGTGTTCGGCCAAATCTTGTTGCTCTGGCTCTTGGTCCGTCGCTTCGTCAGATAAGACCACGCCATTAATATTGGCTTCCAAGTCTATCGGCTCATTGGGTGTTGTGTCCAGCACGATGTCTGGATTATAGGGCATGATACCCTCAGCGTCGGGAGGACCGATGTTGTCACGCACGACAAGAATGTACATGTGATGATCGTGGTTGAGGTACTACTTGACGAAGGGGGGGTACTTGTTCAAGGGTTATGCTTGTGGCTCGGGTTGACCGTCCTTTTATCCCAATTGCCTCGTGTTGTGACTAGCGACGCCCATTGTTCCCTATTTTCAGGCAGTATGGGGTGGAGAATACAAGCAAATATCATCGAATAGAGTAAGCCCGCCCCCAAGCTTCATTGTGCTAATGCTTCTTCCTTTGTGCGTCGTCAAGCGGACTGGATCGATGACGCTCCTATTACTAGTCGACGTAAGCATGTGGCCTTCCGATTTTTACGGCCTCTTGCTATTTTGTTCCGAATAGACGATTGCATCGTTTGCGTTTGCCAAGCACGAAAAGGGTAAGTGACCAACAAACGCGGTCGCGATTTCAGAGCACCGCCTTGACTTTCTATCGGAAGGGCCTAAGTTAATGATTCCAAGAATCACGCTAATGCTGATGATTCATTTTACTTCAAGGCTGAATTTTTGTAGAGGATGGTGAGTGATCATGGCAATTTTAGGGGGTATGAAGTGTGGACGTCAGGGACGCTGCCCTCATGGGACATCTGGCTACGTATGTGAACTCGGTATAATCCGATTCGTTGGAGAAAAGCGGAGGGAGGCTCACGCCGGTGTACCACTCACGATCGATACATCACAGCCCTTTCATTGCTCAGGTTCGACTAGACAATAACTCGAAAAAATTTGTGACTTATTAATATCAGGTTCGTCTTCAAGACTTCAATGCATCAGCTCTCGACCTTCTTAAGCTACTTCTCAAGTCAAAAGTCGTTGACGAAGTTGCATTCACCGTCTAACGCGTGCGCACGAGCTTTTCCACCACGCCCGCGTACCATTGGATTTCCGGATCTTGGCATATCCCACTCAACAGTGAAACGGAAGAAGCAGAGGCGACGTAGCTTGTGCATGCACAACTCCAGCAATGGTGCCATCACAGAGTCAGCCTAGACTCGGGCTCGACTGTATCTCCGTCGTCGGTTGAAATGTTCGTAAAGGGTGTTACACTTAGGCCGGGACTTTGATGTTATTTAATCACGACTTTCGTGCCTGCCAACTGCATACTTTCACATATTCCTCGAACATGCCCAGTATCGGTTTGTTGATGGGTGGCTTGGTTCGCTATGTGAAAGAAGCACATACAGCAAACGTAGCTTGGAAGAAGACTGCGTTCTGTGCGATTCTTAGTCTTTTGGATAGCAAGCATGCGTCCCGATAGAATTTCGTAAATGCAGATTGCTTTCACAATACACAATACATTGGCTTCTTCTCGGATTGAGCCGTTCCAATGCAAGTCTTTAAACCTATTCGCAAGTAAAATTAGGCTTTGGAAACGGTCACTACTGCATCATGCTTCAAGATTCGGCTGTACGAGCAAAACTGGATTATGAACAGGATTTCAGCTTACTGTATCCAAAGAATATCAAATAAACCATTCACTCACTTCGTGTGCTTACTGGATCAGCTGGTCATCCCGTACACCCTCGACCTTGAGACCCACATTCACAGCAAGCACCTCTGATCCTTCAGGCGTACCGATGTGTACTTCCGTTTGGTTCTTGGCTTTAGCTGCTGCATCGCGTTTACCTGTCTTGCTGACTACAGTTTGATGCGCACCGGGGAAACGAGCTGCAAACCGTAAGAGAAATAAAGCACATTAAATTAGAAAGCCTATCTTCCTATTTCCTTAGCGAGTGGCTTACAGGCGTATCCTACTCCAAAGAGTTACTTGGGGTTGTGTCCTTCTGTACCACCCAAATTGATCCAAAGCTTTCGGCATGGCGAGTTTGAGATCGAGTGGAGCCGCGGTGTCCATTTGCACTACTCGTAGAGTATGATGAAGAAGTAGCGCTATAAGTTACTTATTCGCATACTGATAAAGGCAATGAGACTTTACCATAGTATCGTATCCACGACGTGGATGAGTGTAGAGCATTGGACAATCTAGATGTGAATCCCTGAAGATGCGACGATACGTAAACGTGAAGTGCCACGCAAGAATTGTGTGGGCAGTACTAGCGAGCCTTGCATCGCTATCTTACTGTCTGAGCAAGCGTGCTCTCCATCGCCTTTGAATTGAGACTGGATGGTGATGGATACTGATGGCGAGAGCAGCTCAGAGACTCTGAGAGAGCTTTCAAACTCGACTCAATGTGCATCACTATCATCGACACGATCGACGCATTAGTTCAGGTCATTTTCTTCGCTCGACTCGAATCGTTTCTCAAGACAAGCAACCCTTTCTTTTCTCCGGAATTCTCTCTCTTAAACATTCCAGGAGAAATATATAGCGCACTGAGCTCATGGATGTGCTTTTGTTTTAGGTATGTTGTTGAAGGAAGTTCGGCTTTGGAGAAGGGATCGATTCGACATTCTGAAGCTTGATCAAATTTTCTCCTTCGCCTTCGTAAATACGCGCGGCTGAACGTGAATGATACTGGTATTCTCAAATCAGTAGTAGCTGGACTCTCATTGCTTCATTCTCTGCAGAAATAGGTGAGTACTTCACCAAGAATTGTAACATTGATCGGATTAATTGATGACCTTTGGCTCTGAAGCAAATTTTTGGGAATACAAGAGGGGTGAAAAGGATACGCAACTTGCACAATTTCTCGTACCGCACGCACATGTTAGAGCCCAAGCGTAACCCACCACGGTCTGCCATACCTTGGTCGTCCAGGGGTGTTACACTCGGTCGGCTTTGACTCCACCGAATGTGGATTTTGAAAATCTGATAAGCGATCAACCCACTCGATGCCAACCAATCGTACCACGGTCAGACAATGTCTCCCGTAGATATTACGCTCTCATTGCCTCAAGGATGGACATGCGGTATGAGTATTACCAGGGCGATCAATTCTATTGTGAATGTCCAAGGATGTCTGTACGATATAAAGGAGGTAATGTGAATGGTATGTGATTCTTGGTATACGTTTTCTTCCACAAGGCGCTCATCGCTGTTCAGCGTAAATTACTTATTTTGCCTTTCTCATCGGAGCAGAGTCCTGATCAAGGGCATGAATAATGGTAGAAGCCGATGAACATCTGTAGGGTGTGTATTTCTGGACGATGCAATTTTGCAGCGTCCGGAGAGCCGCACTCGGTTAGGTTGTGTGCCGAAATGGGCAACTTGGAAATGTACGTAGCCCCAAAATTTATGCGATGTCGGCGAGATGCTGTTGCTGTGGTTTGTGTCTTAGATGTTAGATGTCGCACATTCTCTTATTGTCGCCTTTGCGGTGCGGTTTCACCTCTCTTGCTGGGACACTGACTAAGCTTGTGGCGCGTATTCTATAAAAGGTGAAGTGACAAACTTAATGGGGCCTCGCTCAGTCACCGCAAAAGAGGACAATCGTGCGTCAAATTCTCTTAAAAAATACAATGTGATGATGGAATGACAAACAAGTTTTCTATATACATAACTGTCTTCTCCAAAATTCATATCCTATCCAGCATACATCCCAACCAAGCACGACAATATACAATAGCGAACGCAGGGGTAATGTCAAGCCTTCTAAGAACGGGCATTAGGATGGAGGAAAGGGAAGCAAGAAACGATTTATCAACGTACGTTTCCTCATGTGCTTTCCGCCTCGTCTAACCTCGATATCTGAATCGACGCTTGCGCAGCTTCGAAGCTGCGTGCCTCGAGTCGAAGTAATCGTTCTAGAGCGAGTGGGAAGCGTGAGTCAAGAGGCAGACAATGGACAAAAGTACGTCGACACTTACAATGGACTTGGCCAATTCCTCGAATTCCTCTTCGAACGACCGAACGTCGGTGTGATGGACGGATCCCTGATCAGCCTCTGACATGTTACTGGCGATGTTTGAGGCATCTCTCTTATTTTGTGGGGATGCCGGTGCATCACCTGTGGTGTCGAACGGTTGTTCAGGGAGTTGTTCCTGAACGTGATGTGGCCCGTGAGCACTTTCGAGTGGAATCCAAGGCTCGCCGAGCGAGAGCGGAGAAATGGGCCTGGTCGTTGAGGTCGCTGCACTCGCAGACGTCGAGCATCGCAGTGGTGTCACCCGCTTTACACGAGACAATTTCAACGGGGTGGTTGGAGGAGCGGCCTTGGGGGTTGGCAGACCGGCATAGTCTACGCGGTGAGCAGGCGACTCGTACACGAATGGCTCCTCGCGCGTGCCCATCCGAAGGTCAAAGGCCTCGGGGTCGTCGGACTGGGACCTCAGCAGTTCACAGACGACGTCCGTAAGGTGGTAAACGTAATCGTCGCCTTTAGCGTCGGGGAGCTTGGTAGAGCGATTCATGATGATGAGACTCAAGTGGTGGCCGTTCTGAACAAGAGCGTTTCGTTCAAGCCTGCTGCGTTTTATACGATACGTGGCAAGGTAGCCGATGTTTCTTTGTGCGGAATACAGAAGGGATCGATGGACGAAAATGGAAACAGATTGTTGAAAATTTCTTGCTATGTTGCTTCTTCCTTTGTGCGATGAAAAGAGGGGTGAGGCTGACGTGTATAATGAGAGTCCGATACGTAACCGATGTGTGGCTCCAGAGGAGCCTAAGGTAATGTTCTTATTCATCATTGTGATCATGAAGGTTTACTGACAATCAAGCAAAATTTTCGTTGCAGCAGCAAAGGCTGATAGAAGATGGTGGTCGGTGTTTGGAAAAGGCCGGGAGGGATGGTTCCCGGCTGCCAGAGATCAAGACTGGATCTTGGATGACGAAGGGCCATGTTTGACGGACTTTCATGGTCTGTTATACGGAACGGGACTGACTTATCAGTGGATACGGTCAGAGCTCAAATGGATGTTGATGTATTTGAACAAGCTCGATAAGTTAGCGACTGAGTTCAAATGGGCTGCGAGCATACGAGGGGTACGTTTAAACAAACACGGATAATTATTTGCTTACTATACATCGAAATTTCTTTAGTGATATATGGTGTACAAATGACAATTTCTACATGTGAGTAAATGAAGCATACAACCAAATTATTATTCTATGCAACGTCCTTTACACTGATGACAGTGATATAGTTATCCAGTATCAAGCCTATCGGGAAAGGGTATTAGAAAGGAACACGCGTAGCAAGAAAGTATATACCAACGTACGTTCATTCATCTGTACTCTGTTCCTGTCTGTTGAATGAGGGCTAAAGTAGCTACTAGTTTCCTTCGTGTCCGCGCGACCTGTTCTTTCTAAAAGGATCAAAAAACGATCAATGTTGATCGCGAGATAGGAAAGACATTCTGAAAAGTATGTTTTTACTTACATGGAATTCCAAAAATTCGTACAATCTGCCTTCGCCCTTCAGTATTCTCAGAAAAACCATCAACTCAATGATGTCGGTGTATCGAGTGTCCTTAACGCTGTGTAGAGGCGCCGGTACATCCGACTCCGTTGAATGGTTTTCCTGGGATATCTCCTTGGGCTGAGCGTTGCTGTTTGTGATTCTCTTTGCGTGGGACTCTTGGTTCATCGAGCGAGAGTTGAGTGAAGATCGTGACTGCCACCGATGTTGAACTAGAAGGTGAACTCGGTGGCGACATCCGTCCATCTCGAGATGATGTCATTGAGGGGTCGCGAGGAGAGAAGGAGGGAGTGGTGCGAAAATCGTCGTCGTCGTTGGAATGAGTATTCCACTCGTAGACGTGTGGTTCTGCCTCGTCATACGGTTGAAGGTCGACGGCGTCAAAGTCTTCTTGCTGAGGCTATGATGAGCCATAGACGCCGAGAGGTTGAAATGGCGAGATGTCAACACTGACGGTTTGGTCGACGGAGAGAGACATGATGGGAGGACAGTTAGGGTAGTTGAGCATGAGATTGGACTTGCTTTTAAAGCATGGCGCCTCACAGGGACCTCTTCAATGTCCCCAACGCTCCGATAGCCGATGCTTGATTGTCCAGAATACAGAATTCAAGGGGGGCTTGGACAGAAAATGAGTCAAGCTCGCGAACGTCGTCGTTTTCCTTTGTGCGACGGAAAGGGGCAAGGTTCGCACACTTGATCGGACTCCGATAAGTAGTTGGTGTGGGGATTCTCGGTCCCTGCTGTCTTTTTCATTATTTATTAGAAGGTCACCTTTTCTACCGAACCTCTCACTGGAAGAAAAGGCAAAGGAACATTCACGCATGGCATTCATGGGTCTCAGCGCTTCAGGGATCACACCACGGCTCGGCGATCGGCCACAAAGATCTAAGGTCATGATTTTAAGGATCGTTTCTCACGTTTCATCTTATACCATGGTGACATATCGATCTGTTGTTAATAGGACGTTACAGACAGTGCGACTTACTAGAAGATAGTGATTCATTATGCGTAGCTGAAGCTGAAGGCATGAACTCTTGACTTATGGCTGTCCTTTTTCAATGTTTTATTCGTTTTGTCAATGTGCTGGATTTTCTTTTGCACGCAGATGGTTTTTCGTTATATCCTTCTCCATTTCTCCAAGGTATCGAGCTCAGCAAGAAGTTAGGATTGCCAATTTGATGCGTGAATGGTTAAGAGCGCGCGACTTGAGTGCGAATAATGTCGCGTGTGTCACAAGCACGTGCCGTAATGCGTCACGTTCAATGCACGAGCAACTAGGGGCCCTAAGGGGGTTCGTGCGTCCTCTCTCTTACACCTTCCTTCATCTTCACCTACTTGTAAATTCCTGCCCTCGCATCATGGTCTGTCACATACCATAGTATGCATTGATATCCTATCCGAGTCTTATGCGCTCTATTAGGCCCCAAGAGGATTATCTGCAGAAGAAAAACGAGTTAGACTCCTAGAGATCTTCCATGAAACGGTATGAACAGTGACTGAAGTACCTGGGGCTATTCTTAGCCCAAATTTTATGAGCAGAAAGATTTCTTTCAACTCAAGGAACTGGAGAAACTTGGCCCAAAAATGAAGGGGATAGGTGGCTTCAATCGACACGCCAGTTTAGCTCGTGCATTCAACACCCAATTTTAGTTTCGCAAACTGTCAAGGAAGTCTTACAGAGTCTCGTTGATGACGGCTTGGTACAGGGCGACAAGATCGGCTCTTCTAACTGTATCTTGTCTTCCTCTGATTTGGGGACTATTCTAACTTCAAACCAGTCTTTTGGAGCTTCCCGTCGGAGCGCGGCACGATTGTACGTCGAGACATTTTAGAGCATACAACCGGCTAAATTTTTGAAATATAGATGAATAATCGATTTGATTCTGCAAAAGAAGCGAACACTAAGCTGCGACTTCAATTACAGGAGCTCCATAAGGACTTGGAAGAAGAGAGAAAGGCGAGGCCCGACTCAGTAAGTACGCCCTCGTTCGTTTTCGTCAGACTTTACTGATATTGCCGTCAAAAGCCGCAGCGCATCAAAGCGCTTGAAGGTCTCTCGTTCGCTAAGGACAGGTTAACACAGTTCGAAAATGAGTTATCCGAGTTTGGTTCTTGTGACCCAATCAAGATCGAGGCTAAGCGTCGAGCTGTGACTCTTGCGCACGAGGCAGCTCTGCGTTGGACTGGTAAGAATGATTATTCTTCCTTGTTATTCTTTTTCGACGAATGATATAAATTTACTCGTGAAAGATAACGCGGGTATTCTAATTTCACATATGAGTCGTCAAATGGGCGTACCACCAAGCGAATTGCGAGGAATGGCAGGGATCGCTGAAGATTTCGAGGATATTTCTTGACAGCGCTTTTCGATCTTCTGGGCTCGCTACCTGCATGTTTTTAACTAAGGCCCCTAATCTGTCACTGTGGCAGCACTCCTCTTGAAATGGTGGAAGGCATAAAAACTTTGTAGCTTACCTTACAACATGTCAAAGCCACCGAACAATCCGAATGTCTTCATTGTGCAACACGACTACCTGTGCCTTTTCTTATGTCGTCTTTTGACAATTTCTGTAATATGCTGCTCCGAAACGAATGAAGATGGTACTGCGGTATGCTTTTTCCGTACGTCATATAATGTGGTCAATGTGTCCTCGGGCCGGCTGCATTGATCTTCAAAGACACAAAAACTACCGCAGGTGAGTATTCGTGCTCCCGTGCCTTGGTTTCATTTCCGAAAATTTGTCCGCGTCATATCAACCCTCGTTCGTCCTTATCCTCACGGCCAACCCAATATTGTTCATACCCACGACGACATGGCCTGCGCGGTGTTTGACGGGCCGCTGTTAACTGGCGGAACGTGTTCTAGCGTGGTAGAATGCTATGGCAAGCGTGAGGCATCGGGCTTCCCAAGATCTGTCGTCGGACTTATAGACGGAATTACCCAGGGCGGCCGCCTCGAAGACATGTATGTGGGAATGTTTCAAAATGATCACATTATTCTTGACCATATGTTCTTTAGCTTCTAAGCAGTAATCGTTACGGAGAATCAAGACCCACATGTGCATTTCGTACATATATTTTTACGGCCCGACAAATTCAGGTCGACAACCCTGTCGCCGACATATCTTTTCTCAAACAACATAGCAACGCAAGAGGCTATATAAAGAATGCATCGGAAGATTTCTTTCCATCGTCCTCGACCAAGATCGTCCTTTGCAATGTTCACATTCATACTTGTCTATCTCTTCGCTCTATCCGAACTTGCGTCAGCGGCTCCGCGATACAAGCGCGCCTCAGACTGCACGACGACAATAAGCTCTATTAACGATGCTTCAAGTGCTGGAGACTGCACGACAGTCAACATTGAGGGTTTCACTGTTCCAGCGGGTCAGGGCTTTGAGCTAGACCTCGCCGATGAGACCACTGTGAACTTGAGTGAGTCTACAAATCGCCATGCGCCGTCGCTTTATAACGTGCTCTTAGACGGTAATGTGTTATTCGGCAATGTGTCATGGGAGGGCCCACTTTTCACGATAAGTACGTTTCAGTATCAAGTCAGTAACGCTAACATCAACTAACCGTTATTATAAGGCGGTAGCGACATTACATGTGAGTCTGCAACAGCTGTGGGTTAAATGAGTTATATCTGACTGTATGCCATATAGTCAAGGGCAACGGATTCATCTTTGACGGCGGGGGACCATTCTACTGGGTATCACCTCATTTCACCTCTGTTTCCCCCCTTTCTATCTCTTTCTCTCACCCCTATTTCTTCTTAACGGAAGCCAATCTCCTGACGCCCGGTTCGTAGGATGGACAAGGTGGAAACGGAGGCGTAACAAAACCCGACCCGATGATGAAGTAAGTGTATCAAGCTAAGGCCAAGGTGTTGATTGTTATATACTGTTCTATTATAGAATAAGGATGTCTGGCACCTTTAGTGATCTTGTGGTGGTCAATTCACCCCAGCGTGTGTTCAGCGTGGGCAATGATGATCCTCTCACCATTTCAGGGGTCACAGTGGATAATTGTGAGTTTAATTCCTCCTGCGCCTGATTATGGACCATAATAAGATCCTTAATAGCCCAGGGAGACGAACCGAATGCCGCAAGTGACGGGGACGCTGCAGGTAAGTTGAATCCACCACTCGTGTTGAAGATGCTAACGCGTCTCTTAACCAGGGCACAACACAGACGGTTTCGACGTTTCTGCCAATGATATCGTAAGTACCTGGTGGATGACCTGGCACCATAATATGATACTTATATCACAAATTAACTTACCTCTTTTTCATAGACTATCACGGGAAACACCGTCAAGAACCAAGACGATTGCCTTGCGATCAATAAGGGTACGAACATTGTCTTCAGCGACAATACCTGCTCGGGCGGTCATGGAATCTCCATCGGTTCAATCTCCTCTGACGCAACTGTATCCGGCATTCAGATTACTGGGAACAAGATCACAAACAAGTAGGGTTCAAATCTCCATGTGAGAAAATGCCAAGTTTATGCATTTTGTATTAGCGACCAAGCTCTCCGTATCAAGACGAAGGCGTCAGCCACGGATGCAAGCGTTTCTGACGTGACTTACTCAGCAAGCGCCGTTTCTCATTAGTATTTTCATGTTCATACTAATACAAATAAACAGGGGAATAGCGCCACTGGCTTGCGCAGGTTCGGAGTTATCATCGACCAAAGTTATCCCGACACACTTGGAACTCCCGGCACTGGCGTTATAGTTTCTGATATCAATTTTACCGGTGAAGCCAACACAATTGAAGTTGGAGACGATGCTATTCGCGTCGCAGTGAATTGTGGTGATGGTTCTTGCACTGGGACGTGGGACTGGAGCGCCTTGACTGTGACAGGTGGTGAAAACAGCGAGGTCACTGGTTTCGACGGTATAAGCGGTGGAAGCTTCTAATTTGTTCTTCCCTTTGCTTGCACTTTGTATGAACCTTTCCTTCGCATTGTGCCATATGGCTGAAATGCCATTTAAGTCAAGGAATTGTGCACGGAGAAAAAAGAACAACGGAACCGGGAGGTGCAGTTCGTCGTGTCGTTTCTCATGATGCAAATGTCAAGAAACTGCACAGAAGGTTGGCACAAGCAAGAGGTTCTCATGAGAGAAATCGATCAGCTGGTGAAATCCTTGAGAGCGGCCCGATAGCTGATATTCTCTCCTGTCCTTTACCATGTGAATGAAGCAGTTAATTTGTTCTAAGACAGAAAAACACCAAAAATAAAAATTTGAACTACGCGTGTCCGGGAAGTTTCGATCGAACACGGCGACCTCATTAATGAGTACCGAGAATAAGACGACGCTGAAATAGCTGGCCCAATGTTATTGAGGGGTAAAGAAAGAACAATTCAGTTGGCCGAATCGAAGACCATCCTCGACATAGAAGTGAAGGTCCAACCTTGAGCCACAAGCACCCGAATTTCCTTTTGAAGGAAAGTGTGTATCGGAAAATTAGAAACCATGATCATGTAGTCCGCCGATTCTCATGCACTTGCTCATATCCCGCTTCCCCAGCGGCCCGCAGTCTAGTCGAAAACACTTACTGCATGTGTGGGAATGCGCAGAAACAAGACACTAGAGCAGTTGTTATAAGGGAGAAGTATATAGCAAAGATATGAAGTCAACCAGTACCTCCCGGGTCATTTTCTCATTCAGCCCAATCTTGTATACAACAATGTTGACCTTTTGTGCATTCGTTGCCCTTTCGACGCTCGCTCTCGCAGCACCGCGCTCCAAACGGGCTGCCGATTGCACAGCGACTGTCTCGTCACTTGATGATGCCGACGGTGCTTCTGACTGCACTACTGTCAACATCAATGGCTTTACGGTTCCTGCTGGTGAGGGTTTTGAGCTTGACCTTGCTGACGGGTCAACCGTGAACCTGAGTAAGATGTTTATATGTTAACGACGTACGCATATGTTATGGCTGTCTAATGCTTTGCGTAGATGGTGACATTCTTTTCGGCAATAAGAGCTGGTCTGGTCCGCTCTTCACAATTAGTGTGTTATTCAATGGCTTGTCCTATATGCAACTTACTCACAAAGATTGCAGGTGGAAGCGATATCACATGTAGGACACCTTCGCGCTTTGTGCGCTTGGTCATTAATCTCTTTCAGTCAATGGCAATGGCCATATCTTCGACGGCGGAGGACCTTTTTACTGGGTAAGTCTATCAAATGTTTATGTAATTGCTTAAAACTCACGAGTCATAGGATGGGCAAGGGTCGAATGGTGGCACCACCAAACCCCGTCCAATGATGAAGTAAGCCACCTCTTCTAAGCTCTGAAGAAATTCCAACAAAACGAAATACCAGGATCAAGATGTCAGGAACTTTCGAGAATGTCAAGGTGGTGAATTCCCCTGCACAAGTGTTCAGCGTTTCGAACCCAGATCCCCTTGTAATGTCAGAGATCAACATTGACAACTGTGAGTAAGGCAATCTTTATGTTGAATTGGTTGCTCACACCTTACTGCAGCACAGGGAGATGCCCCCAATTCCAAGAGTGACGGAGAAGCCGCTGCTCATAACACAGACGGTTTTGATGCCTCAACGACAGATCTTGTATGTGCATAAACCCTGGTTAAATGCGTTTCTGTTCTTTTAAAAAAAGCGCTGCAGACTATCCAGAAGAGCACTATTCATAACCAGGATGACTGCTTCACCACGGCGAGTCAGCGAACGAACGTTCAAAATTTCACCTCAACTCATTCCTTGATTTCGAGTAGAACAAGGGATCAAACATCGTATTCACCGGAAACACTTGCACTGGCGGCCATGGCATCTCTATCGGATCCATCTCTTCCGATGTGACCGTGTCCGGTATTGTCATCAGCGACAACACTATCATTGACAAGTGAGTCTGCATGACCGTGCGCACTTTGGCATATAAAACAAGAAATCCCTGACCGATCTACAGTGACCAAGCTCTCCGCATCAAGATGGATTCTGATGCATCAGATTCCTCAGTTTCGAATGTCACGTACTCTGTAAGCGCCATCCTTTCTGACCCTCCTTCAAAAGGTTTTGTCTGATCATAAATGGCCGACTCTGGTTTACAGGGTAACACGGGTACAGGTCTCCGCCAATTCGGCGTCCTCATCGACCAGAGTTACCCCGACACGCTCGGGACGCCTGGAACAGGTGTCAAGTTGAGCGAAGTCAACTTTGTCGGCAGTACATCGACACTCGAGGTCAATGACGGAGCTATGCAAGTCGCGGTAAACTGCGGCGAGGGCGCCTGCACGGGAACGTGGGACTGGAGCTCACTCAAGACATCTGGTGGTGACAAGGGTGAGGTAATCAACTTCTCGGGAATCTCGGGATTTACAGTATGAAGAGCTTGAGATGCGCAAGTTGCCTTTTCATTTCCTAGCTGGGGTTTCGCTTTATTCTGTGTACATCTTTCAATAGGAATTTACTCACCAGAAGGGTATAAATTGGGGTCGATTAACATGTCTGTGAGCGCTTAAATCAGTTGGACAAAAATAATCATACCGAGAAAGGGCATCCAACACCAAAAATATCCATCATCTTGTCGAGCACATAATTCAGTCATAGATTATGGTCTACCACTATTCGAAGTCCCAAAATCCAGGATAAGTGCCCGGTCAGCCAGATCCTCGACGAATTTCGTGAGCCACTGTAGTGCTTCCGGAACAGACAACACCGCTGTGGCTGAACAAAATCAATGCAACCAGCGTGTATCTGTGAATTTGATAGTGATACATATCGCAATGACGGCGTGTGTTGCATCAGTGCCTATGCAGGGTATGTAAGAAGTTGATGTCTATGATGCCCTTTGTCCTCGGAAGTGAAAGTCCCGGTCGATCGCGTTCTCACCGGCGTCTAAAGATACTTGATGGCTCTCTTCGGTGTCTCGCCGGTCACTACAGAGCAACTGATCATCTCAGAAGAGGCAGCAAGTGTCAGCAGAGGCTTTTAAAGGGTCCAAAATAGAGTATACCGCCAGCAACGCGATTTAGAAGGCATCATATACATAATGATAATTGAAGGCAAAGATGTCTGGTAAATGAGAAAAAAAAAGACGAGTATGAAAATGAGCAACATATCAAGCAGATCCGAAGACTCCAGTCCCGTTCGGATCCACGTCAGTGTCCACGTTCGTATCCACATCCGCGTAAACACCGTCCAATATTTCCTGCATGATATGCTCAATTCTGGCTTTGTGTATTCGGTAATGCTCCTGCCAACCCTTCCAGGGGTGATGAGGATGCTGCACAAAGTCTTTAATTAGCAGAAGTTTTCCATGATCATGGACAATATCGGCGTAAAGCCAAAAATATACCTGTAAGGAGAACGTTTGAAATATGGAATCTAGAGTCCCTTCTGGCTTTCCCACGAAAAGTTGAGCGAGCAAGAAATCGTCGTTTTTGCTGTAACGCATCTTTTTCTCCGGAGGTTGAGGTAAAGGATCCTCATCCTCAGCACGATGAAGTTCACGCTTGTGTCGACGATAGTACTTCAACCAGGACATGCGAGAGTGGTGCGATGCTTTGATGGCTACATCCTTCCAAAATGCGACCATATCCAAACGTCCTTGCAACCTAAAAATAAAGTAAGTTGAATGGACCTATACAAGAATAGGATTTAACTTACCTTCTATAAGCCATGAATTTACACAGAAAGGAAACATCTTCGCCGGTGAAGGCTACTCCCTTGCCCGTCGTACTCCTGAATAGCGCTCGCGGTGGTGAAGGCGAGCGATCTGGCATGCCCTGCTCCTGATACAGCCTTTCTGCAGTCGCCACGGTGGTGAAACCATCACCAGACAAGGGGAGAGCGTTGAAAACTCCGTTTTCCCCTTCCTGTGATTCTTGACGGTCTAAATTGTCGACAGACGGGCCTTGCTGCTCAGCTGCAGGAGAAGCAGAACGAGATGGACCTAGAGTGTAGCCCCCAAGCCGAATTTGGTGCTTATTACAATATCTACGCCAACTGAAGAAACTGTTAGGTACGTGAGCGCAAATTGCTTGATGAATAGGAAATCAAGCCCATACGTATGGTGAGGAGCCTAGTAATGAAGCTAACATCAGTCAGAAATTCTACTGATTACTTGATGAGAACCAACCTTCACCGCTATTTTTTCGCAAATCTCTCGCAGACTTGAGCGACAGAGTCAGTTGTTAACATCAATATTAGCGCACTACATTTCACTCACCTAAGGACAAGCCCTTGACTTTGGCAATAGTCGATATACCTTTTCAAGTAATCTACATCGTCCGAGGTGAACAAATTCCCACCAAAAGTGCTTTTGACGACACGCTTTGGAGGCGATGGCGAACGAACATGTGGACGACGTCTGCTTAGTATCACAGTCGGTACTGGAGGGTTTGCCTTTGATCACCAAGCTCGTTAATAAATAGCAGTTGTAATGGATTTGGATGGAACCTACCGAGCCCTTTCTTGCACGTTTACGCCCTCGGGGTGCTTCTTCAGTGCTGGGAGCTTCGGTTGCATTGTTTGGTGTAGTAGTAGGAGCAGTAACTGGGGTCGGGAGCTGAGTGTCAGAAAGAGCTGATGAAGGAGGAGCTGCTATTGCGTGGCTTATAGTTGACGAGGAGGAACCAGCGACAGGCATATATTGTTCAGCCGGTGGTTGTTGGTGCCGTTGATGGTATAAAGGAGGCTCATAAGAGTCCTATAAATATTATCTTACTTTAAGGCTTTTACAAGCTACTTCGAAGAAAACATACCTGTTGTGAGCCATAATACTCGTTACTGCCACCGTCGTCCCAGTTCTCGCCTCGATAATGGTTGTCGTAATACAATGGAGGTTGCGCGTTCTCAACTGTAGGTAATGTCATATTCGCGTTCTGGGGCGGTATATGTTGATAAGTGTTTCCAGATTCTGTCCATTGGCCATCTCGCGTATAGACAGGTTGTTGAGATCGCGAAGCGACATGGAGTTGCTGCGCCTGCGCATTCGAAGCAATAGGTGCTTGCCAATGCTGTTGAGGGCCGTGTGTAGATGCTGTGGTCCTCTCTGTGGCCGTAGGTTGAGACGGGTCAGCATATACATGATATGAAAAGGGTGGATGGATCACGCCTGCAGTTGACACAGGCGCTAACGCTGGCTGCGACTGGTCCGGGGATGGTATGACTTGCTGCGCATACTGAACGTGTGTAGTAGGCGCCGGGGCTGGAGCTGGAGCATGCGTTACTTGGGGTCGAGAGTGAAGCGTAGGTTGGGGAGATTGAAGAATCGGAGCCGGTGCTTGTTGCGGTTGAATATGGGATGTAGACGGAATGGCATCCTGTTCTCGAGAATGTCTACTGGATACTGGTGGTTGGGAAGTTTCGTAGTCTATGGCAGATAGAGGCTGAGAGACTTGGTTCGCCCGACCGGTGCCTGGACGCTTTCGGACGCGACGTTGACTTTGTTCTAGGGCCCTCTGTGACTCTTGGACTTGGGTGTGTTGGGTATACAAAGGTGGTTGTTCTTGATGATGTTCTTCTCCGTGTATTGTCACAGGGCGATCATCTCGTGGATATACACTGGACATTGCGGTGAGAAAGGGTAGGATTTGTATTAATAAAACCATAACGGAACACTTACTGCTCCTTTCCAGTCACTTTACACCCCGCCCAATCTTCTGCATACGCATGCAGGCAATTTTTAGTAATGCATTCAGAAACCCATCGAAAGTCGAGTACTATTTTGCCTTTCCTTCCGATATATTGGCGGTACAAAGCTTGGCCTGCCTCCGTATGCGGATCGACTGAGTATGCGGTGAGAAGGTCCAGGAAGATATTCAAATTGATTTTACGCTCACCTAGAATGTAATTACAACCTGGATAGCTAGGAGACACGGAGCCTCCATGCGCCTGAGTTCGAAAACGACGTTACCAGAAGGTCTTGAACTTCCAACATGAAAGCAACTGACCTTGACCACTTCGATGACCTGATCCCTATTCGGCACTTCAGGCTCGACGAAGATTGCGAGCGGGCTGCCCATCATCGGATCGACGAAAAGACTATCGTTGACGCTCGCAACATTAGTTGAAGGCTGGGAACCATTGGCATGTCGTTCTGTTCGTGGACGGGAGGAAGAGGTAGGTCGAGGAGGCATTCTGGAATTGGAATTGGAAGTGGAAATGTGTGAGGGAGGGCCCCCAGAACGTTTCCGACAAAGACTTTTGACACCCTAAAGCCACTCTCTGACGGATTCTTCCGAAGGAGATCGACGAGATCGACGCATCTAATGCTCGCTCGCTCGAGCCTCGGGAGAGGGTCTCTTCAGCCTCCTGCTTTTCTTCTCCGCGTCATCAATTTACTTATCAATCACCAACATGACCTTCTGAGTAGCGAAGGGGTATGCTAGGATATCATTGCTCGCTTACTAGCTTCCGTCGACCTCATACAGCTGTGTACACGATCACGGACTCTTTCAGCTAACTTTTCTTCTTCAACAATGAATCACTTCAAGTATCTTGCCAGAACACTTCATTTTCTACCGACGTTTCTCATGAAACTTTCAGCACACTTTACTGAGCCTCGCTTTGTGATGCTGATAGCATTGTCGACAGACTTAAAGATTGCATGATTGGCCTACTTCACTGCGGCAAGCCGATTACTTACTCTATTGCTTAGCTTTGCCAGTGGGTACGTCAATGGATGGTGGGTAACCTGTCTGCCGCCTATATATTTTCCTCAAGCGCTGACCATCATCACCAGGTCATAGACTTCCTTCATATCCCTTTGTTCCTCAGTCTTAAACACTCTTGAATACGCATCTTTAAGTGATCTCGCCTCTGTGCTGGCTGATTGATCTGTATCTCATAGTACTGCCACCTCCCGAGTGGTTCTCGGAACAGAATACGGATGAAGAAAACTCTATTCTCGTCTCCATCATTCGGACTGAAAAAGGAGTGAGATCACCACCACCGATCGTGACTGATAGAATAGTCGAGAGTCTCGAACATCATTGACGGGGATACGGCTCAATTCGTCTCCTTATCAGAGGTCAGTTGCTGAACATGTACTTGATGCTACGGCCTATTCACATATCAAACATCTCAAGATCACCTTCACACAGCACACGTATATTTGACGTCTTCTCGTCGAAAAGTGCGTATTTCATAGCTTTTAAATGATAGTTGTTAATTGGAAGAGATAAACATCACAGAATGGATGGAATGAAGCTTTGGTGACTTGCGTAAGTACGCAGGGATAACACCCAAAGTTTGTTCAGAAGGATATCCGATCCCTTGATTCCCGGATTCCCAGCCTCCCGAAACAACACAAGCTGAATGAGCACAAAAGACTCGGAAACTACCTATATTCTATTCGCCTCCTCTCCGTGAGTCTTTCAACCATTCTCATCGGTCGCGCTAATTAATGATCACAAAATTTTTGTGCTATCTGTCAAGTAATAACCTTATATCGAGGCAATACTGACATCTTGTGATGTAGGCGTTAGTGGTGATTGGCTACCAAACTTCAGCGCGATTATGAAATTCCTCTCGGTATGTAGTCTGTCATAACTCCGCACAAAGGTAAGTCAGTGATATTTTATTCGCGTTCCAGTCTACTCATAGTCTACTCACAAAGCCAACAATTTGAATTTCTATGATGGTAATCTAGTCGCAAACGCAAGACAGGAAGAGAACATTTTCTCTGACGGATGTCAAACGTCGCACACAGACATATCAGATACATTCAGATTTCGTGCACATTGTTTGAAGCCGGCTCCGCTTTCGACGTCGGTGTTACTGTAGCGACCTCTCAGAGTTGCGGCAATAAGGAGTGCCGGAACACTCGTTGGCAGTGCAATGCTCAAACTGGAGATGCACTGGTTTTGACATGTTTCCTTTCAGGCTACGTACCGTTCTATCTAAGATATATTATCAAATTCACTTAAACACTTCTCGCTTTGCTTCCGTACCCAGAATCCTGTGACCTCTTCCGCCAATGGGAGTGTGAAGTACTGGGATGAGAGCGTGAGGTCTTATCCTTGGAACAGGTAAAGTGAAAAACACGCGATTGCCATGCCCCTGAGAAAGGACATGCGGATTAGACTATCGCATATCAAAGGCAACTTCCAGGCGTTGCTCGGCATTCACATGAACCTTTGAGAAGCAGTAAAGCTGGTGGCAAGGATGTGCGTGTCCCAAATCCATTTTTAATGTCATGATTCATACCTGAATAACTCAATCCCAGTTGTTGTTCGGAATGCCGGGCTGGCGGTCTATGTGCTGTCGATACTGTAACGGGTAGCCCGACCAACGGGGACGAATCAAATGTATCCGTTACAATGCCCGAGCTAACGGGCAAAGGTCTTAACTACACTATGCGCATTATGGACTCGATCGTTGCTTCTTGTTCTGCGCAGACGCGCCTGTTGTGAATTTTTCTACTTGTTTAACTTGCCTAAACTCCGTCCTTTCCCGAAACAGATTCCGAAAGCCGTCGAATTGCCTCCGATATCGTTCCCGCAAAAGTTTGTATGTACAAATTTTTCGACCCCCAAATGATGCTTATTTCACCTGAATTTATATCATCACTAGCTTTGACAGTTCCAAATTCATATGGTTCGACTTGTGCCTTGTTCAAGTGATTGGTTTGCCGAGTCCCGTCTTTTTCGCTATTTTGAAGGGGCTGACGAGAGGGTGGCGCGGTGTCCGGTGGGGGGCGCAAATACGATACGCACCAAGCACTTGAAACACATGATTTTCACTATGGGCCGCGAGAGGGTGCACATATAGCTTAATGGACTCAGATCTAACCTCAGAGATAATCCAGAAGATGCTCATGGGCGCTATAGGTAAGTAAATGCCTAGCCATTCACATTGCTAACGGGAAAGGGCAAATCCATCAACCAGAGGGCTTTGAGAGGTCCTTGTTTCATGGCAACTTTACGTTGCATCATATGCCAATTTTTTTTCGTTCGCTATGCCTCAAAACTGCAAGTTCCGAGGGGAGGGACGTAACCCGACAACTCGTATCATGATTGCGGCACCAGCGATATTCATTCTGCCACGAAAGTGTAGTTTGAAAGGCGCGGGCATACGATAAAGTAACTTAATTCTTTATCGACGGCCGAAAGATACCCTGCAGACTGTATCGGCGTAGGGTCATTTATCAAACTTCTGGTCTGCATTGGTCAATGCCTTTGAAAACCCTCTTGCGTACGGAGCTTGAACGAGTGCATATGGTCGTTGGGCATTGAATAAAAGCGGCGAGATCATTTGCGCTAGGGCTGGGCTCCTCGCCTCACAACACGCACATACGATCAACGGCCGAGAATAAACTAAACTGGAAGAGCATATGCATATCTAAAGCTTACGGTACCAGCGGTACATTCAAAAGATTACTCTTGTACTAACCGAGTTTGTCGTTCAATGTCTTTTGCCTCCAGGGATCGTGCTGAACCTTTTTGACTCTAAGTCTGGCTTCTCTCCCGCCGCAGTGCCACCTGGGGCAATACTGGCCATATCACTCGGTATACGCGAGCGAGCCAACGTACAGGGTGAATCATCTGTGGGCTTTACACAAGTCCTGAGCGCTAGGAAGTTTGGCAGACGAGCTTAACGCAACAAGCGGGGCACGAGCGAAGCTCAGGGGCACTGATCAAAGATTATCATGAGCTTGTTACTGCCTAAACTTTGGCGCGATGAGAGTGCCAGGTTGAGAAGTTGAAAAGGTTGTTGCGCGTGTGTCGTCGTCGTCGTGGTCCGGCTGAGTCGCCACTTGAGACGCGTGGCGCGTGTGTGGTGTGTGGTGATGTTTGTGACGCCGATGGCGCCGATGATTTTTTCTTTCCCGGAGTGATCCTCGCAGACCCGGACTTGAGTCTCGAGCAAAGCTCGCCACCCCTCGAAGTTTTGTCGGCTTCGAGCGAACGAAAGAAGCATTTGAAGAAGGGCAAGCTGGGGGCGTTTGCCCCACGAAAATCCTCAAAGAAGTTGACAAATGCACACATGATCGGACGGACAGAAATTTTAAACGCCGGCCCCGAACTCGTTCTTTTTTCCTCCGTTGCTACTACGTTTCGCTCCAGCGCTCGCCGAGAGGTTCGGAGAACCAGGAGAATAGGAGGCAATAAGTTGTCCAATATCGGTTCGACGACTGACAATACCGGGGCATGTACGGCAATAAACGAACGAGGTGAAGACGCTTGCCGAAGAGGAGTTGACGACGACGGAGACATTTCGGTCACTAACTTTGAGCACACGTAACGCCTTGAGCATGTCCTCATTCGCGACGGAGCGCATGTACGAAAGGCTTACACATCATCGTTATACTGAAGAATGCCGAGAGCAAAAGAAGAAGAAATCAATGGCTTCAGCTGGTACACAACATCTACGCACCGCCGGCCGACGTGAACATGGACGTATTCGGCCGTATTCGCCACATCTCCTTGTTCAGCAAAACGAAATTCCCGTCGTTCCCGGACTACTCTCGAAGGTGCATTGGGTCAGTTGAATGCCGGGTCGAATAGCAGCAAAGTAAGCTCTTCGCGGCTATATTGAGGTGTGGCAACGTATAAGGCTTAACAGTGCTGATAGCGGCGAAGAAGCACTCCAGCGCACCGCAACACAGCACTTGCTAGAGTCTGTTACCACGATACGACAGATGTATGAGCTGTACAAGCCTAAAAGCCTTCCCACCTCGGGCCGCGGCATCGTCATCTTGACAAAGATAAACGCAAATGTACGGGATCCGGGTCTCGATTGATGAGTTAACCACGCTACTGTGCTACAGCTGAACTGAACTTGGAACAGGCCTTCAGTCGATGCTAACGCCACTCAAGCTGGCCTCGCACCGCATTCGCTGTAACTTGACATGAGCTTACTACTGCCAAACGTGTCCTGGGCCCGCCCACTCCCTCCGCCGCTCGCCCTCCCCGTCTCGGACTTCCTGAACAGCTTTGTCGCGCTAGAAACCTGATCTGGGAGCTCCGAATGCTCCGAGCGCGCCCTAAGTGGCGCTCTCTCGTCATATCTGTTATATCGCGTGCGAGCGAGGCAGATGGAGACAGAGATTAGGTTGAATTGAGTGAAGTAAGCTAAAGCTAAAGTGGCGTTGAAAAAAATCGTTTGGCTGTTTTGGGGGGCGCGCGAACCCGGTGCCTTGGATTGATTGATCGTGCGAGAGGAGGGGTCTGGATGGCGACTGCCAGCAGTGGCACGGCCGCGGACATCACATCGAATTCAGTGATCTATTGAAGTGAAGTGAGACAGAGGACAGTGGTAAGAAGACCAAGACATACTGGTCCCGGCGGGTTCCTTCGGGACCGCCCAATGAAGATTAGAGGGCCTGTTCTGGATGCTGAAACGTAGTAACTCTACGAGTAGCCTTGACCTGGAAGCCTAAGAGCTCTGGATCTGTCGGTGGTGAGTGGACAATGCACCTCCCTAAGACCGAAGACTAAACGTCCAATCTACTTCAGCTCCAGTATTGTACTGTACTCCGTGAGCCTCCCGTCCATACCTGCTGAGTTTTCTCTAGGTCGAAGGGGAGGTCTCAATTCGCTAGACTGTCGAAGTTCGATTCTGAATGTATTGTAACGCGTACGGGACAAATAATGGAGGCGAGGACGCCAGAAGCGTTACTGTATGATGCCGACGAATCAAAAAGAAGACAAATCAGGATCCAATCAGTCGAGGTTTCGCCGGTCTCGGAGCGCTCAGGGGAGAAAAGGTTCAGGCTGCGCTGCGAAAGAGAATACAATGTATACGTATGGATTGGATTGGATGGCCAGAGCGCTGGCGATGTTGTCCAGCTCTATGTTCTGTTGTTCTGGGCTTGTTCTGAGCTTGGGCGAGACGAGACGAGGCGAGTGTCGAGACCAATTGGGAACGGTCCCAGCTGGGGAGTTCCTTAGATTTGATGGTAACGTGGGTCTGGGGAGAAGGAGGCACGTCATGACATGGGAGAGTGGCGTTTCGAGTACTAGTGGTCGGGAGATCATCTTTGCTTTACAGATTCAGCTCCTCGGCACCGCAGACTCAGATCCACTGTAGATGGCTTATGTCGGCGACACCATCATCCAGTTGTTCATGGAATGTGGGATGTATCACTGGCAGTAAGTCCGAGCCCAGCGCCTACTACTACTACTCCGTCGCCGCCTTCTAAATACATTAATATTCGCCTTGTACTAGTACTACTTTGTAGCACGTTCCACTTGAACGCCCGCAAAAATGCCAAAAATGGAAGGTTGTGAGTCCTTCTATTTAAGTTCTTATCTCCGAATCGAATCGCTCTTCTTCTCTTCTCTTCTCTTCTCTTTCTTTGATACATGCATCGATGTATCACTCGCAATTAATGATGGCGTCACGATGTGGGCGTGAGCGCACACCCACACGCTCACACACGTTCCATGACATACGTATCCATGTATATGGAATCGAATCGGCCTGACCTGGTCGCGTCGCCCCTCTGCATACTCCGAGTCTTCGATCTTGATCCCTGATCCTGATCCTGATCCTGATCCTGATGCTATGGACTGACTCTGAGTCGATTCATTCGGCTCGAAAAGGGACTTCTATTGACTATTGGATTTTTGTATTAAGATTGACGAATTGTCCAGCGCCGTCCAGCGTCGTCCAGCGTCCAGCGTACTCTGAGTAGGCGCGCGCAAGTGACGAAGAAGAAACCGAAATCTCTTCCCATTCCCTAGCCGCGCTCGCACTACTGGCTCTCAGGCTGGCTCCGGCACTCGCACTCGCAATATTAATGGTATTCCCTCTCGAATGAGTCGCTCCGTACGCCACGCGCCACCGTGACCGTGACCGGTGAGCCATAAAAGCCACAAACAGCAGCGGAGCCGCCGCCTGAGCGAGTCGGCTTGATTGGCTAGGAATGGAATAGCTTACTGCCAGTGAGCGCTAGTGAGCGCCTAAACGTATAGGTGTGGGTATGGGTATGGGTATGGTAAAAGACGTTCCATACATATACAATATACTAACCACTATACTCACACTGGCACTAACACTCAGGCTGGCGCTCGCATAAGGTATCGTTGGACGTCCGTACTACCCCAACTCTAACTCCGACTCTAGATCTGACACTTGACGTGCTGAATGAACGGACCCTCTGAACTCTGAACTCTGAATTCGGCGAAAGTGCGCCAGGAGAAGGGAGACGTCTTTTGGGGGGGGGGGGTGCTTGACCGTGACTGAGTTGTTGCCTTGGAGATAAGCCCTGCCTGCCAGTACTAGTGTAGTGGTGTAGTAGGGTAGTAGTGTTATCGACTGAGTACTAGTGTAGCAATTGGGGTAAGGGTAAAGGAAGGGGGGGGGGGGGGGGGGGGTGAAACC